>JAYMTK010004133.1:0-11463 GCA_036897405.1 Pelargonium myrrhifolium | reverse complement strand
GTCGCTCTCCCATTCGTCAATTATTATTTACGACTTTTTATGTAGAATCACTTATGTTGAAAGTTACTTTCTCTATACTCAAGCTCCTTGTAAATTCCATCAACTTGTTTCCATTCACATTCAAATCCATAGACAACTTCTCCATTTCATTGTATACCTTTTTGGGAATAAGATATAAATGATAAAGCATATACATTCCCTGAAGTAATACAAAAATCAACAGTGCAAGTAATTGTCAAGAGCAATAGAAGCATTTTATCACGCGAAAAGTTCATCACATCCAAAGTGGAAACAATATAACTTGTTGCCCTTGCTAGACAAGTTGTAGAGATGGTTGTCAAGAGGAAACTCCATACAAATATCCATTGTTTATTCTTGTAAGAACATTCCAAAACATTTGATTGTCCTTCATGGGAAATAATAACAATTTTCTTGACATCACCCCATCCAACATCACTGATACATAAGTTAACTTGTCCACTCTTTGATAGGACTGTGTATACTCTCTTGTCATCCTCGTGAAAACCAATCTTGTCCCCAAGGTTGTGGTATTTAAGTCAAACCCATTTCTTGTGACATCTTTCATAACTCATCATTTTACCATTGAAAAAGTAATGCGCATAGAAAAAACATTTTCCCATATCCCATTGCATTTGCGAGGACAATTTGAGCACTGGAGAATAGACATATGTATGGAAAAATTTCAGCTCAAACAAGTGATTCATTGACTCCTTTTCCTTAGTTTCCACTTGTAACACTATGCACCATCACAAACTCCTTCTCTTTCATAGCTTTTGGTCTTCCAGCATTCAACCAATTGCCCATTTTTCTTTCAACAACCAAACCATTGTTTATAAAACTTTCTACAATGATAACAACATTGGCAACATCCATTTCAAAAACAGAAAGCTTTATAGACTCTTCATTCGGTTCAGCTATATATAACTACACCCTCTTGATAAAGTACTTATATTTCCATATTTATAATATTCTTACTTTCCACAAACCAACACCACATACACAAATCAGCAGTAAAAACACCATTACATTTATCCAAATCACTATGAAACTGTGCAAAAGTTATGAAGAACTCCACCATTATCAATATTGCCTTATCTTCATTTCCCCATAACAGAAATTTCCCACACACATGCAATTTGAATTTTCTAAAAATTGTCCCAATACCAGTCGGTAATTCAACTCTTCGGTAGTACCACACAACTACATTTTGGATACATAAATGAAATCGAACACATGGAAAACCACCATACTAACGGGATAAAGAAGAATTAGCAATAAAACCGATATTTATGGATCACCTGTATCCTAGGCTCTATAGGATAGAAAATTGCAACCTCACACCAAACACCTCCCCTTGTATATTTAGCTTCTAACTTCATCACAGAGTTCTCTAGCACACCCCTTTTTAGAGTTGAAACTGAAGGAGTAATTAATGCAAGTGAAGCTATGCGAGTTGTCATGGACTGATGCAAATTTCTAGCTATAGTTACAAGAAATTCACTTGCAGACATTGCATTATTATGTTCTTGCATTATAGTCTCCATCTCTGCAACCTCAAATTGTATACTATGAGTTCTCTTTGACAATTCGTTGGACACCTTATATGCGCATTCATTATAGTCATAGAAGTTGGAAAACCTGTTGTGCTATCTTTTGTTCCCACTCCAACTTTCCATATACCTCTACTAACTGGTCATATTGATGCCATTTCGAAGATGTCATTCCTACATGAATCCTCATAAATGAACCCAAACAAAATTTGGAGTTACTTGATTGTGGGGATTTCTATCTAACACCTTGTGTGCATCCAAACTCTGATCATTTCGGTTGAACATAATCGAATTTCACACCCATCTTCGAAGTCTAGAGCCTCATCTTCCCATTCTGGAGCCTCAGGTTCATCTAAAAGTTGATGAATGACTATTAGAATAGCATCCTTTTTTCGCCTTTGTTCTTCTTGTCAATATCTATTCTACCCGGCTTCCTGCTTCTTCATTAATTTCCAAAGTTGTTGCAAAAAATTCATGTCCATGGCTGGTGATCATAGGCTCTGGTACCATTGATAAGACCCAAATTACTTGGAACAACAAAATAAGCTCATAAATGACAGAATAAGAGAATTACGAAGATAAGATATAGACTGGATATAGAAGATGATAGAAGAGGGAGAGAGAGATAGAATTACAGAGAAGTCTAAGAAATAAGATAGACAATTTTTGATATATGATAATCGATACCACACATTCAGCCATCTCTGCTACCTATAGCAGTAAACAAAGAAAAATTACAATAATACCCTACTCTTACATAAGTTGAGGCATTTTTGGGCTAAAACTAGCAATTAACTAATTGGGTCAAAATCCATTAATTTGGGTCATAACACTGTGTTTTCAAAATTACAAGATTGCGGATTACAAAAAAGAAGGGGCGGTAGAGGTTGATGGAGATAGGCGAGCTCCAACAAGTCCACGTCATTGCTAGTTCATTTTGTCTCGTCGATGACGAGACTGATGGACGACCACAACAGTACCCGGTGATGCCTGCAGCTCGATGAGATTGAAGAGGCGAACGACGACGAAGATCAACGAGGCCATAGGCGGAGATCGAAGCTTGTTGGCGTTGAGCTCCATCTCTTACCATGGCTTCGAGTGGTGGACGACCATCCACGTTTGTTTCATCGAAGCACGAGATTGATGGTGGCGAGGCTTGCATAGAGGATCAAAGGGAAAGAAATCGAGATATGGGAAATGAGAGAACAAGGGTCCAGATATGATTTCCTATTTAATTAATTTATTTTATATATAATATTATTATTATTTAATTTTTTTTAAAATGAAAATTAAAGGGTATTTTGGTCTTATGCACTTTATTAACGGTTCTATTGACGAAATTGTTGAAAAATTAGTTGAGGGTAATCAAAAGTATAGAAAAGTAGTTCATGGTAATCAAGTGCAAAACTTGTCAAGTTGAGAGTAATCATTTGTAATTTTTCCTGATTGATATAATAAATTTCAAGCTTATATAAAACTTACATATAATTTATTCGTATAGCAAATCGTTGGAATGAAACAAAGTCAAAACTCATGCACGTCATTTAAGCCGACAAAATAATAGTTTTTTTCATCATAAATTTTAACGGTTTGTGTAACATAAGAGATTTATGACAAGAATATATTTAATTTACTAATATTATATATTAACACGCCAAGTGTAGATTTTTCATTACTTATTACACCTCCTTTTAAGCATAAATGTTGACGGTTTCACCAAAATCCGTAATTCATGCCTGAATTAGACAACTGTTTAGCGCAAAATAGAAAAAAAAAATGAATGTAAAAAATAAAAAGTGAAGTCTAAATTTGAGGGCCAAAGCAAAAAAAAGAAAGTAGTAAAAGCCCCAAAGTGCAAATAAGAAACACGTGAGTATGAAAAGAATGGGACCACGACGAACCCAAATGAGACACCGCGTGACCCTATCATTGCCCTCAAAACTAAAAACGTATGGGCCACAACACAACCTTAACACATTTGAAATAAATTAAATCATAGTATTATATTCAAGAGTGTCTGGAATCTCATATAAGAGATAAAGACAAATTGATTCAGGCGGACGTTTTGTGCCTATAAATTTATTGAGGCAGATATGAGTGTTAACGTGACATCACCTTATTAGCCATTATTTAGTAATTAAGGTTCTTTTTTTTCCTCTATAGAGTGTCCAAAATTTCAGTCATTATATATTTGTTGATATTCTCAGCCAAGAAATTAATACAAATAGATCCGGTCGGGCGCTCAACGCTTACAAATTCATTGGAATATGTATAGATGTTAATCAATGATGCACCATCACCCTGTTGGCCACTATTTAGTGGCCGAAAGTTTGGGCAAATAAATAATGACCGAGATTTCTTTTCTTTAATTATATTATATTATTTTCAAAAAAAAAATTATATTAAATTGGGATACAAACAAATAATTGGCAATTGCTGTAAAATCCTTCTCAGTCTCTACTTCTCACACACAGACAGACCCAACTCATCGCCCAGACAAAAAAAACCAGCAACTTCCATTTTCTTCCATGTGAACAAAACAAAGGAATCGAATGCCAATTTTCTTCATCTGATTCAGAGATCAAATATGGGCGGGGTGACGTCATCCATGGCTGCGAAATTTGCCTTTTTTCCGCCGAACCCACCTTCCTACAAGCTCCTCAAGGACGACGACACCGGCTTGCTGCTCCTCGACCCCTTCCCCCACCGCGAAAACGTCGACGTTTTGCGCCTGCCGACGCGTCGGAGCAACGAGATTGCTGCCGTGTATGTGAGGTATCCCATGGCCACCTCCACTCTTCTCTACTCTCATGGCAACGCCGCTGATATTGGTCAGATGTACGAGCTCTTCATCGAACTCAGCATCCACTTGAAGGTTAATCTCTTGGGGTAATTTGCTCTTCAACCTTTCTCTCCACTTTTGGATATGCTTCTCTGTTTGCGACTTTGCGTGTATGGGTTGTTGATGTTTTACTGAATTAGCAATACCCTGTTGGAATTCATTGATCAAGATCGGCGATTCTGATTTTATTTTTGTAAATACATACCATATGTGTATATCTATTTGTGTAATTTCTTATTTGATGATAGGGAGTGGAGTTTTGGTGGGGAGCCAAAGTTAGAAATTTTTGTTGATGGGCTATAGTTGAGGAATTGAATGGAGGATATGTTTTGTTTCTTTATAGATCTGTTGTTTTTTTTGGCATTTCAAGCATGTTTGTAATTGCTATGTCTTAGTTTGATTGTTGAAATTAGATAATGAAATGTCTTAATCAGTTTTGGTTTATTCTGATTATTTAATTTGCTCAATCAATTGAGTCACATATGGCTACAAAATTGTGCAGAGTGGGAAACTAAGAGTACATATGATTTTAACTTATGTAGCCCTCTTCATAATTTAGGTCCTAAATCTGGGTTCTTTTTTAGTAGGGGAGTTTTATGAACAAAAACAGAAACTCAGCTGCCTGTATATGATTGGGACCTTAGAACTAAAATTAAAGAGACCATCTACTTAAGATTTAGCTTTGTCAAGTTACTTTATCGATTTATTGCTTTGTTATATGTGTTTTTGTTTCACTTACTCTCTCCGTCCCAAAATGAGTGTCCTTATTTCTATTTTGGGAAAAATTAAGGATAAGTTAGTTAGTGTGGTATATTTACTTATGTATCCTCATGATCATGTGTTAGGGGATACTAACTAACTTGTTATAAGGATTCCATTGATTCATGCATAACTAACTTACTAAAGATGGAAAGATGACTCTCATTTTAGGACAAAATTACAAGAGAAATAGGACACTCATTTTGAGATGGAGGGAGTATTATAGAGTGTTAGGTTTGCAACCAGCATGAAGTTTAAAATACTTCAGACTGTTGTCTCTGCACCAGAGAAAAACCAAGGAAATCACAATAGCTAAGTTTTGGTACACTTGCTTGAACTACCTAGAAATCCATTGAAGAAGCCTAGTTCTTGTTGGACAGCTGAACTTTATTTGCTGCAGAATTTCATCCTGAAATCATGGATGAACATTTGACCAGACTAACTGGAAATTTAGTAAAAAGACGTGAGAAATTGGTCAATGGCAGTCCCAGAGTCATCTATTGATGTTCACAACTTGTGTAGGCCAATCAAGATTTAAGTATGAATATATAATTTGGAATAGCTTCAAAAATTATTTTCTAGTTTACTAAAAATCCTCAAAAAGACAAATAGAAATTTTTGATGTTTTTGTCTGGTAGTAGGGCTAGTCTTTGCATGAGCACACTTTTTTGAAGCGGTAAACCAAGTTGGAAGTAATGTTACCTAATGGCATAGATGATGTATTTTAATGTTGTTTATATTGTCATTTTACGTGCATATATAGAGATGCGCGCACAACAGATTTGAATAATTACTGCATTTGATCCTTATCCCACATCCCCCATTCATTAGTTAGTAGCATCAACTCGTCAGTGAACACTTACTTTTTTTTTCTCCCTACTATAAATTAATACACACTGTTTTCTCTTGACTAATCACGAGGAAATCTGGGAGTCATCTATATGTATATGTGGGGTCTGAAGTGAGGACATAGTTATGCATAAGGTATTGAAATTATACACTAACTTCTTGTTTTGATATATGCAGGTATGACTACTCAGGGTATGGCCAGTCATCGGGAAAGGTAATTTCTAACAAAATCCTCTTTTAGTTTGTGAATTATTTATGAATATAAAGTACAACATTCTCTGAAGTAAAAACATATTCCTTTTTGCAGGCAAGTGAGCATAATACCTATGCAGATATAGAAGCTGCGTATAAGTGTCTTGAAGAGAACTACGGTACTAAGCAGGAAAATATCATCCTTTATGGCCAATCTGTTGGAAGTGGCCCTACTTTGGATCTTGCAGCTCGTTTACCACGACTTCGAGCTGTTGTTCTGCACAGTCCTATATTATCAGGATTGAGAGTCATGTATCCTGTGAAACGTACATACTGGTTTGACATCTATAAGGTTAAATAAATTTACCTTATCCATATTAATATGCCCATGTCATATCTATGTACTGCTCATACCTATTCTCTGTTTTTGATCATAAATTTACATTTGTGCAGAATATTGACAAAATTCCATTGGTCAAGTGTCCTGTGCTTGTAATTCATGTAAGTATTTAAATTCAGGCTTTGTTGTTTTGAAACTACATGGAGTAATGTTGAACAAGATCACTTCTTATGTTTTGTTTGTTGCAAACTAACTCAGTTTATAACAGATTACTAATGTTAGTGCCAACAAATTGTGCTTAGTGACTCTTAGGGAGGAGTTGTAGACCATGTAAATGTATGTTCCATTTAACATAGTTTTATGGATAGATTTAATATAGTTTTATGGATAGATTTAATGTATTTATGAAGTGGTGGATAGATTTAATATAGTTTTAACCTGGTGCTGTAACAAAAAAACTATTATAGTGAATTGGAAGAAAGATAATTCCCTGATTAGTTCTAGTTCTATATATGCAACCAACTGGGTTTATAAAACCCTCAACTCACTTGGGCGCTTCAGGATTTAATGTCAAAATATCTAACTAACTGCGATCCTTAAACGCTACCATACGTTACTTATAGAATGGCTTTGATATAACTTTATCTCTATTCCACAAGTAATGTTATAGCAGCATGAAGGTCGAAATCTTGATCATTGCACCATTAAAGGATTGGTATTGTTTAGACCTCTAGATTTAAGGAACTCTTACATTGGTCAGTATGCAATGTTAGTGTGTGCAAACATGTAACTAGAAGAGTGTGTGAAACAAAATTTGCAACTGCTTGAAGCTGAGTTGTCTGATGTCTGCCTTTTTATTTTTATTTTCAAATTACGTCTTAACTGTCTTATTGATGAACTGCTTGTAATCTTTGAAGCTCACATATTTGCTTTGCTTCTTATTACTTATTAGTGAAGCAAACTTAACATGTCTTTTTTTTTTTTTTTTTCCTTTTTAATTTTTTATATTACTACTTTGCCGCGTCTGGGTGTTTTTTTTTTGGACATTGGGATATAATCCTTGCAATAGTCATTAACCTGCGTCCTTTGGCATTTGTCCTACTTGTTCATTCAGGGAACTGCTGATGAAGTCGTTGACTGCTCTCATGGAAAGCAGCTATGGGAATTGTGCCGAGATAAGTATGAACCATTGTGGGTGAAAGGAGGAAATCACTGTAATTTGGAACTGTATCCAGAATATCTCAGGCATCTCAAGAAGTTCATATCGACAGTTGAAAGATGGCCTACCCATAGGAATGGCTCCAGGAAAAGCATAGAGCGAAGTGAGCAGTCTAGACGGAGTGTTGATTGTTATGATGGTCCAAGGAAGAGTACAGACCAGAGGGAGAAACCGAGGAAAAGTGTGGACAGATCGGAAAAACTGAAAATTCATGAATACAAGTTCAGTAAGATTGAGAAGCTAGACAAGCTAAAGATATCATTTGAGCATATGGAGAAATCGTACCCGATGGAGAGGTCTCGGAGGAGCGTGGAATACCATGACAAATCCAGGAAAAGCATTGACCAACAGCTAGAAAGAGCTCGCAAGAGTGTCGACTGGATAGATAGAATACGAGCCGGATAAAGAAAGACATTGTAGTAGAACATAGAAGAGAAGGGAGGGAATTGGAATTGGAATTGGAATTGGAATTGGGAAAATCTAATTTATGGTTACTTGTTAGTAATGTGTAATTTTAGGCTTCTGAATTTGCATAGTAAGTTTCATGGAATGCATAGTTTGGTATAATGGGGATTCAATTTCATCTGATTACTAGTACATTGTTTGCTAAATTGTATGTACACTACACTACTACTTACTTTTGAGAATGTTGAAGATTTTAGAGCTCAAAATCAACCAACATAATACAATTATACAAATAAAAACGTCTGCAGCCAACCTTTTCTCAAACCAATTACAATTCCATTAAATTAAATAAATAAATATTTATATAATAGCATATTCCTGAATTGCCCTTGTTCTTCAATCTCCACTCGACTGACTCCGCACATTGAAGAAGAGCTCGCCGACTTGCTGAGCTTGAACACACTGTTCTATATTCTATCAATCATCATGTAAGTTTCCATTCAATTCAATTCATTTACTCCAATCATTGAATTCCTGAGAAAATGGATGTATTTTCTCGGAATCCAAACAAACAGGGAATTAAGGGTTGAATTGATGGTGGAATTTTTCAGGTCGCAAGAGGAAATTGCGAGGGATGCCATAAAGCACGCCTTGAAGGCTTTGAAGAAGCGACATCTTCTCGAAGAAGGCGCTCATGCTCCAGCCGTCATCGCTCTTTCAAGGCCAATAATTTCTCAGGTACTTTCAACCACTATGGTTTTATTCATAATTATAGGTATGCAACTATTGTTCTCACTTGGAATTTACAATTTGATGTGCAATATTATGATACATTTGAGTTCATCTCCTATTAGTAACTCAATTTTGACTCAATTTAATATTGGAAACTTTGTTTATCTCTAAATTTAGTAAGCTTAGGTTTCTTAAAATCCCCTTCTCCCAAAGAATTGCTTTTCCGACATCTATGGCTCAAATGCACCTTGTGATGATTGGATTGTTACTTTGGGTTCTGCTAAACATTGCTCCTCATTATTCCTGCACTTTAGTTTTTGACCAACTTTCGTGTTTCGAGTTAGCAATACTTGATTATCATTTGTTTTGCTGTGATTGAAGGGCTCTGAGTGGAAAGAGAAAGCAGAAAATTTGGAACTTGAACTCCAGCAATGTTACAAAGCTCAGTCTCGAATGTCTGAGCAACTTGTAATTGAAGTAGCCGAGTCCAGATCTTCAAAAGCTTCAATTCAAGAGAAAGAAACACTGATCGCTGATCTGCAGAAGGAGTTAAATGAAACAAGGTTTGCCTTTTCCTATATTTTCTGCCGCTTTGAGGACCCCTCCGACATTTTAAGATGTATTAATGATAGAGAATTTGGATGCGAGTTGCAGGGATGAATTCTCTCAAGTGAAGAAGGATTTAGAAGAAAAGATTAAAGCTTTGGAATTGGTTGTGGCTGAGAATCAGGAACTTAGAGCACAACTAGAAGAGGTGGCTGTCAAATTTAAGAATGCAGAGGCTGAAAATAAGATGCTGGTTGATCGCTGGATGTTACAAAAGATGCAGGATGCTGAACGTCTTAACGAGGTAACTTTTATATCTACTCATAGTTAGAATGGAAACATGGTTAGTGTTGGAAGGGTTAAAAGATGCAGGATGCCGGATCATGTTGGATGAATCATTCTTAATTTGTTGTATGTGCTGTGTGCATATGGATTGCTCTGGAAAGGATTGTCTATATTCTTTCCCAAAATTGTGTCAAAAACTTAGGAGCGACATTGTGGTATCATTGCATTTACATTAAAATGGAGCCATCTAACCTATTAGATGTGTAACATATGGCATTGACCTTATTTGCAGGGACAATCCTTCAGTTCTTTCATTTCCTTTTAGCAGAGTTCTTAACTTTTTATTTATTTTTTTGCTTTCCTTCTGTACATGGATTTTCATTTGAATAATTTGAGTTTTCCTGATTAATTATAGGCAAATGCACTTTATGAAGATATGATTCATAGACTCAAGGCCAGTGGTTTGGAAAAACTTGCTCAGCAGCAAGTAGATGGGGTGGTCAGCCAGAGCGCGGAAGGTGATGAATACTTTATGGAATCAAACATTCCTTCTGCTTGCAAACACAGGATTCGTGCCCATGAAGGTGGTTGTGCGTCTATATTGTTTGAGCACAATACCTCCAATTTGATAACTGGGGGACAGGACAGGACGATTAAAATATGGGATACAAACGCCGGAGCATCAAGTCTTACTCTTCATGGTTGCCTCGGAGCTGTTCTTGATCTTACCATCACACATGACAATAGGTCTGTGATTGCAGCCAGCAGCTCGAACCAATTGTATGTTTGGGATGTCAGTTCAGGCCGGATACGCCATACTTTAACAGGCCATAAAGATAAAGTGTGTGCCGTGGATGTGAGCAAAATCTCAAGCCGTCATGTTGTGAGTGCAGCTTATGATCGCACTATAAAAATTTGGGATTTGCAGAAAGGTTACTGCACCAACACTATCATGTTCCACAGCAACTGCAATGCTCTTTGCTTCAGCATGGATGGACAGACTATCTGTTCAGGTCACGCTGATGGGAATCTTCGTTTGTGGGATATTCAGTCAGGAAGGCTGGTTAGTGAGGTTGCTGCACATTCGCTTGCTCTCACTTCCATCTCTATGTCTAAAAATGGAAATGTGGTATTGACTAGTGGGAGAGACAACATGCACAACTTATTTGACATGCGGTCTCTGGAAGTTTGTGGGACATTAAGAGCCAGTGGAAACCGAGTAGCGTCTAACTGGAGCAGATCCTGTATGAGTCCAGATGATAACTATGTTGCTGCTGGTTCTGCCGACGGATCTGTCTACATCTGGTCTATATCCAAAGCTGATATAGTGAGCACGCTAAAGGAACATACCGCTCCCGTATTGTGTTGTTCATGGAGCCGCCTTGGAAAACCCCTGGCCTCCGCTGACAGAAACGGAGTTGTTTGCACTTGGGCTTGATGGGTTTTTGTTCAAATACATGCTAATATGGTAGATTATGTTGGTAAACTATACGGTTTCTATCTCTGTTTTTTTTTTTAACTTACTGTGTTTACACTCACATTATTGTGTTCATAAAGAACAATTAGATTGATTTTTGAGTTCCCAATCATTGATGCTTGCTTAATCTTAGCAAAGAAGGTTTTGGTTTGCATATAAGAACTCAATTGATTCTTGAGTTTCCAATCATTGATGCTTGCTTGCTTTTTTTTTTTTTTTTTTGGAAAGGGGGGAATTTCCACCTGT
>JAYMTK010004132.1:0-11467 GCA_036897405.1 Pelargonium myrrhifolium | reverse complement strand
CCTAACATTGCTTTTGCAGTTAGCCTAGTAAGTCAATTTATGCATGCCCCTCGTAGCAAACACCTTGAAGCTGCTCACTGGATACTTTGGTACTTAAAGAACAACCCAGGGAAGGGACTATGGTTCAAAAAAGGACACCACTGTACTGTTGAAGTTTTTTACAGATGCAGATTGGGCTGGATCGATAACGAACAGAAACTCAACCTCCGGCCATTGTACGTGTGTATGGGAGAATCTTGTAACATGGCGTAGCAAAAAGCAGAGTGTAGTGGCTTGAAGCAGTGCCGAGGAAGAATTTCGTGCTATGGACAATGGTTTATGTGAAGTCCTATGGATCCAACAAGTTCTCAAGGATCCACAACAACCAATTCTATTACCCCTTCGGCTGTTTTAAGACAATAAGGCTGCCATTAGCATTGCCCACAACATGGTCCAGCACGACCAGACAAAACACGTTGAAGTAGACATGCACTTCATCAAAAATAAGCTAGACGAAGGGTCATTCTGGGTCCCGTTTATTCCAACGTAGAAACAAACTGCGGATATCCTAACAAAGGGGTTGTTCAAACCTTTGTCGCACAAGTGTGGCAAAAAGTTGGGCTTGAGTGAATTCTTTGCCCCAACTGGGAGGGGGGGGGGGGGGTGTTGATTATTGAATAATTAGAATATATCAATATTATGTTAATTGAATTAGTCTAATCAATTTAGTCATTGTCTTAAGCTGATTGATTCTGTTTAGTATTATTCTAACATTATTTTCATGTAAAATACTTAATTATAGGTCAAGATTGATGTATTATGTGGCTACTTAAAGGCCATTCTATTCAAAGAATGATATACCAGAAATTTACAAAACATTTAGTGAGGCACTTCCAAATCCAAGATAGCAGCAAACAATGGTTGATGAGATTTTTACTTTAGAGTCTCAAGGCCCATGGGAATAAGTCCCATAAAATCTATTGTTGGGTATCGATGCATCTATACAGTTAAAGTTGGCATGTATGCACTAGTGGCTCACCTGAAGGCTCGACTAGTGGATAAAGATTATACTTAGATATATGGGCTTAATTATGATGACACATTTTCTCTGGTTGCTAAAATTGATTCTATTCACCATTTTATACCCATGACTACGAAGTATAACTAGACTTTTCATCAAATTGACATAAAAAAGTATTTCCTCATGGTGAGCTTCAAGAGAATATATATGGAATAACCACGAGGTTTTGTTGCTTAGGGGGAGTCTGATCTAGTATGTAAAATTTGATGCTCATTTTATGGTCTTAGGTAGTCACCTCAAGCATGGTTTGAGAGATTTAGTATAGCTATCCAGGACTTTGATATGGTTGGTAGTGAGGTAGATCAATTTGTTTTCTATCGCCACACATCACAAGGGAAATCGATATACCTGTTGTTTATGTGGATGATATCGTCATCAATGGAGATGATTATAATGTTATTTGTCAACTTAAAGAGTACCTCTTCAGGCATTTTTAGTTGAAGAATTTGGCTCGTCTAAAGTATTTTTTGGGTATTGAAGTTGCCCAGTCCGATAAAGGAATAGTTATCTCTCAACATAAATATGCGTCTGATATTTATAAGTAGACCAATATGTTGGATTGGCAGCCGAGTGATACTCCCATGGATCCGAATGTCAAGCTTCTTCGGGACAATGGGAGCCTTTAGAAGATCCTAGAATATATCACAAATTTTTGAGAAGTTGAACTATCTCACAATCACCCGGCCAGACATTTCATTAGCAATGAGTGTTGAAAGTCAGTTTCTCAAATCTCAATCTGACAGACACTGTAATGCAATTGTACGCATTCTCATATACATTAATGGTACTCCTGGCCAGAGATTATTGTATGAAGACAAAGACACTCAAATAATTGGATACTCCAATACAAATGGGCAAAGTCTCCTTATGGTGGAAGTTTTACATCAAGCTACTGCATAATGATTGGTGATAATCTCATCTCTTGGAAAAGTGAAGCATGATGTGGTTGCTAGGTTTAGTGCAGAAGTCGAATACAGAGCTATGGCCTTAACAACTTGTGATCTTATTTGGCTTAAACAACTCCTTTAAGAGTTAAAGCGTATATAACAAACTCTTACACTCCTCAACTAAAGCGTATATATCATATGCTCTGAAATTGTTACATATATATTCAATACGTGGGACTCCCAAAGATTTTGTGAAAGAATCCGCAAGTTGATCATTGGAGTTAACAAACTCATTCACAATAACACCATCAACTAGCTTTTCTCTTACAAATAGATAGTCAATCTCAATGTGCTTAGTCTTCTCATGAAAAACTGGGTTGAAGGCAATGTGAAGGGCATTGATCGTCACATATGAGCTTCACCGGAGCGAATTTGCTCCTTTAATTCTTCAAGTAGTTGTTTGATCTATACAAGCTCGCATGCTGCATTTTTTCCATTACTCGATAAGATACAGGCTTGCCACCGCATTTTGCTTCTTACTTTTCAAGAAACTAAGTTGGTTCGAAATAAGATACAAAATCCTAAGGTTGACCTTTGATCTGGGTATCCAACCTTATAAGCATCTAAAATAATATTGAACCTCCACATGCCCTCTATTCTCAGAGTAAACCTTTTCCATGAGCTCTTTTGATGTATTTTAAAATGTGAATATTAACTTCCCAATAGACATCACACGGGGAGTTTAAAATTAGACTCGCTACACGCACAACAAATGAGATATCAGGTCGGGTTACTGTGAGATATTTAAGTCCACCTATTAATCTTCGATATTTTTCCTCGTATGTTAAAAGCTCCCTATGTCCTGGTAGTAGTATCGCATTCCAATCCATTAGTGTGTCAACTGGTTTTGTATCTACAAGCTCACTTCCTCAAGAATATTGAATGTGTACTTCCATTGAGATGTTGAAACTACACCTTATGGATGTGCTACCTCAATTTCAAAAAAAAAAAAGAAGTATAGTTTTCTCAAATCTTTGGTTTCATAATGCTTAAATAAGAGATCCTTCACGTGTTGAATATTGTTGGTGTCAGTCACATTTACACCTAAAAATGTGTTTGTGTAGGACTTGAGTACAAGACAGATGATTGGCGAAGGACATGAATCACAAGGTCACTATTATCTTGGTGGGATTCGATCTCTAGTTGTTGCCAGCACCATTTCTCCAGACTACTTGCATCATCTTCTCGGACATCCATCTCTCCAAATTACGAAGCTAGTTCCTGGTTTGTCGTCCTTGTCTTCCTTTAATTGTTAGTCATGTCAGCGTGGTAAACAAACTCGTACTTTTTTTCCTCGTAGAGTTAATAATAGATTCAAGTCTCCATTTACTCTTGTTCACACTGATGTTTGGGGTCCAAGTCGGGTTAGTTCTATTGTGGGGTTTTATTATTTTTTAACTTTCATTGACGATTATTCTTGATGTACTTGGGTTTTTCTAATGAAACAACGTTCTGAATTGTTTACAATATTTCAAAAAGTGCTGAAATTTAAACCCAGTTTGGTACACTTATTCGTACTCTACGTAGTGATAATACTCTTGAATATTTCTCTGGTCCATTTATCGAGTTTATGGCTAATCATGACATGTTACACCATTCTCGTGTCCTAGAACCCCACAGCAAAATGGGGTGGCAGAACGGAAAAATTGTCACTTTTAATTGAGACCACGAATTTTGATTATACATGCTAATCTCCCCATAAAGTTTTGGGTTGATTCTGTTTTGACTACATGCTATCTTACTAAAATGTCATCATCTGTTTTACAAAATTAAATTCCTCATTCTATTTTGTTTCCCAATCAGTTACTTCACCCTCTTCCTCTTCGCTCTTTTGGTTGTGTGTGTTTTGTGCATTGTTCTAATCCAGGTCAAGACAAGTTGGCTCCTAAGGCTCATAAGTGTCTTTTCTTGGGTTATTCTCGGTTTCATCAAGTGTATAAATGTTAGTCTCCTAACTTGAACCATTATTTCATGTCCGCTTATTTTATATTCTTCGAATATCAATTCTTCTTCATAGTCTGATCAAAAGAGTCATCCACAATTACACATCTTGCCTTTCCTGGTTGTTCCCCGTCCAGCTACACCTTTACCTCTCCTCAATTTCCAACGTCGCCCACGTCTTCCTCCTTCTGGAAGCAACCCACCAGTTGACATTCCACCAGTTGTGACTTCTTTTGATGATCCTTCTCTATCATCTACCTCTCATTCTTAGGTTTTGCATGAAGACAACATTCTCATTGCCAAGCGAAAAGGTACACAATCCACTATTAATCCATATCCCATAAATCGATATGTTCAATATGATCGTCTATCACCTACCTATTATTCTTTTGTTTCAAGCCTTTCCTCTATTCCTAATCGTAAGATTGTAGGAGAAGCATTATCTCACACCGGATGGCATAAGGCCATGATTTATGAGTTGACAACTTTGCACTCTAATGTTACTTGGGAGTTGGTTTCTTTTCCTCTTAGAAAGACCACAGTAGGGTGTCGTTGGATTTTCATCCCAAAAGTTGGTCATAATGGCAAAATTGATCATCTGAAGGCTCGTCTTGTTGCCAAAGGGTACACACAACTTTTTGGCCTAGATTACACCAACATGTTTTCTCCAGTTGCAAAGATGGCTAGTGTGTGTCTTATCTTATGCATGGTAGCAATTGACAATTGTTTTTTTCATCAGCTTGACATTAAGAATGTCTTTCTCCACGGTAATTTACAGGAAGAAGTCTATATGGAGCAACTGCCTGGCTTCGTTGCTCAGAGGGAGTCAGGATTAGTATTCAAACATCATAAGTCTCTGTATGGCCTTAAACAATCTCTAAAGCTCGGTTTGGTAGGTTCAGCACTGTGGTTCAAGCTTTTGGTATGAGACGAAGTGATGCTGACCATTCGGTTTTCTATCGTCACTCGTCATCTCAACAATTATAATGAAGAAATCCAACAACTGAAGGAACATTTATTTAAACATTTCCAAACGAAAGACTTGGAAAACTGAGGTACTTTTTTGGAATTGAGGTAGCAAAATCACAAGGTACAATCTCAGTATCGCAACAAAAGTATGAATTGGACATTCTTGAGGAAACTAGCTTGTTAGATGCCAAACTTGTTGGCACTCCTATGGACCCAATTATGAAGCTTCTTCCAGGACAGGGGGAGCTTCTAGCAGATCAGGGCAAGTACAAAAGATTAGTAGGCAGACTCAACTATCTCACAATAACTCGACCATATATTTCCTTTGCTGTAAACGTAGTGAGTCAGTTTTTGAACTCCCCATGCAACACCCTTTGGGAACCTGCACTTCGTATACTGAAGTACATCAAAGGAGCTGCTAGAAAAGGTCTACATTATGAGAATAAAGGGCATACAAAGATAAGTTGTTACTCAGATGTAGATTGGGCAGGCAGAGTCCGTCAGATCAAAGATCAATTTCAGGATATTAAGAAACAAAATGCAGTGGCAAGATCAATTGCGGAAGCAGAATATTGAGCTATGGCCAACGCAATATGTGAGCTCATATGGTTCAAACAATTTCTAGAAGAATTAAAATTCTGTAAAATGTCTCCAATAAAACTCATTTGTGACAATCAGACTGCCCTGCACATTGCCTTTAATCACATTTTTTCATGAGGGGACCAAGCACAACGAGCGGTAATCCTTTTTCTAATCTAACTACTTATCGTCAGTTAGTGGAGACTCTTATTTATCTTGTAGTTTTTTTTATCAGCAAGTGTACCAACCAAGGTTCGGAGACATCCAAAAAATCAAGCGCCTTAAACCACATGCCCTAATAGTAGTTGGTATATGTAAAGAACCATCTCAACTAAAAGCTTAAACTAATAGTTAAAGACCCAGTAATAGTTTTATACTCTAACACGTCCCCTCACATGCAAGCCCATTTTCCCTTTACACGTGGCCCATGCACAGATCCACTATTTGTGTTGTGCTGGAATTATATATGGTTGGCGGCAGGATTCGATCTCGGGACCTTTTAGTCACCAATGCTCTGATATCATGTAAAGAATCATCTAAACTAAAAGCTTAAGCTAATAATTGAAGGCTCAATAATAGTTTTATACTCTAACAATATCTATCTTAGTCTCACGACGGAATAATGCACTGCATAGGCAACAACTTATCGTCCTTATTTCGAACTCTTCATCTCTATATAAGTAGAACTTGTATTGTTCATTTAATATTCAAGAAATATAACATTCTATCTCTCACATGTAGAAGGGGAGAAAAGAAGTGCGATGATAATAACGTATGGTGACTGTGATTGTGGATGTGATAAGAGTGTTAATTGTGATCATTGATAGTATCTGTGTGTTGAAGTAATTCTTGTCCTCCATGATGTTTCCAAGCCCTAAATCTGACCCTAATTAATATGGTAATTAGATACTTGCACTCTTTTTCAATATTAAAATCCTAAAATTCATTAAATAAAGGAAACAAACAGCTATTTTTCATTTTAAATCTTTAGTAGAATAATTATTAATAGTTTATACTTATGCAAAATAAGAAGTTCCTTACCCAAGTCTTTATATGAGCTCCAATTGTACGAGGATCCGATGAAATACTGGTTCTCTATGTATATGAAATGTTGAGCAGCACGAATGGCATTCACATATGCTGTATGTATGCTCATGTCGATCAGTAAGTTCTTGCCACATACCAGATTCTGTCACAACATAGTAAGTAACAACTCAAATTCCACAAGTGGAGCAAAGGCCTTGCTCGTAGTAAAGCTCTCAAATACAAAAAGTTACTACATTTTCACAGACCTTCCTTGTAGCGTGCTTTGGATCCTTTGGGAAGCCTTTAACAGAATTTGAATCGATTGAGCGAAAAATCTGCAGTTGACAAACCCGAAAAAAGGTTAGATATAAAGTAATAGGCAGGCCAACTCCATGTATGGGCACAAACACTCAGCATGGCAAGTGGTTGATTTCACTTGGTCCCTCGAAGTCTCAAGTTCGACCTTTGATGTTTATACGCTTGCTGATTAAAAAAAATAAATAAAAGGTCATCCTTTGGAATCCACGTACAGGTTGTTAAGTTTCAATAATGGGCTGCATATAATGGCTTGGAATTTCACTACTAAAAGGTCAACCTTCTTTGTAGGGTTGGGCTTCCACCATTGTATTTAGCTTATTATCTTTATATTTTTTCAATGTAGGACATCACCACTTCAATAGTACTCCCTCTCACATGCGAGTCTCACATTTTTCTTTTCATTGTTGAGCTCAACACATACACAATCGGGAGCCTTTAATTTTAAATCGACACTCCCCTCACGTGTAGGTATTCTTCTTTCACACATGGGCTGCTGCAGGCATGATCACTGCAAACGGGACGGAGACCACAAAAGGAGGCAACATAAACGGGCCACTTTTCAGGCCAAGGTCTGGATCAAAATATGATATGATATCATGTTAAATTTAATAACGGGCCGCATATAATGGCTTAGGTTTCCACTACTAAAAGGTCAACCTTCTTTGTACTAACGCTAGGGGCAAAGGCAAAAAGTTAGATTAACATGTTATTACCTGAATATGCCAAGACTCAGGATCGTTGTCGCCATCACCAAGAGCCTCGTTGACTCCAACAATATCTGGAATTCTTTCCAGCCTGAGCAAGGCATCATCATATGACTTTTTAAGTTTCTTAATCCCATGAGGTTTGGCAGCCTTTAGCCAGCGCTCCTCAAAGTTGGTAAGGACATCATATGCTGCTGGACCGTCAATTTTACTGTGTAAGTCATGCCAGGGTTCTCTTGGACAACCACTTACACTACCCTGTTCAGTTCAGGCATTACAAAATTATAATATTTGCCTTTAAACATTTTATGTATTCAATGCAAGTATATAAGTGAATAAACCAAATTACCGTAAAAGTAGGGTTATGATAATCATCATGATGCAATGTTTTTAGTGTCCTAAATATAGGATGATCTGGGGTATCATATCGACCATCACATATATCAAGTCCTCCAACAAAAGCTACAATTTTTCTTCTATTTCCACCAGCATCACCATCAACAATCACAGTCTTCTGATGGTGTGTGTAAATTGTCCCCACTTCCTAATCATAATTAACAAAACAAACAATTTATATATTAGAAATGAATGAATACAAAATATTTCCATTAATGAGAAGTAAAACCAGGATTTTCATATATAATATGGTTGTTTTGACAATAAAAAAAAAACGCACTAAGTTTCAAAACCAAATCATTGTTTAAATTCCTGAAGTTAACGTATGAGGGCCTAAATTGAAGTTTTAAAAAGTGATAATAGAACTTGAAGCATCAAAAGACATACAAAAGGAATGTCTTATCTTAAATATATAAAGGGTTTAATGTATATCAGTTGACTGATATAAAGTTATATCAGTCAACTGATATACATTTTACCCATATATAAAATAATAATAATAATAATAAGTAATACAATAGTAATCCAATTCATAACTACAAAGATCTCTGCTACAAATGCCAAAAACTATATATGTAGGCAAACCACCAGAAATTTCAGTAAGGAATAATTGCAGCAAGGTCACTCAATCCATAATCAGAATATTTACTAAGCTTAATACATAATGAAAATATCTACTAATTGTCTCCCTTGGCCATGTAAATTGGAACTTGATTACAAGATTTTTTTTTTACATGATGTGCAAGAATACATAGAATCAAACCTACTTGCTTATCCACTAGCATATTTTGTGAGTCATTCAAATCACCCAAATCTTGAAGCATTAAACACAACTTATACACCTATTCATTCTAAGATTATCAGTGCATGCGTCCTCACTCTTATAAACTAAATGATATATTTTACTTCTATTAGTATAAAAGTTCATAAAGTACCTAAAGCGACCAATTAATTGATATCACCAGTCACCAATTTATTGCATATTCTAAATCTTTCCAACTTAATATAATGTCAATTTTGTTTCTCTGAACAATTTCTATGCTCTGACACTCAAGCGAGGCATGATTGTAATATGTAAAATCATGTGTATTATATGTTATAAAGAAGATAACGTCTCTGTATATCAATTAAAACAAGATGAAATAAATAATAAATTTCATAAAAACTTTTCAGCCACTGAACAACCGGTCACAGGGGCGAAATCAAAAACTAATCGTGTCAAATGGTTCAAATTAATCATGCAATATCCTAATTAGGAGTTAAAGCTAGAATAAAAACAAGTCCATTAAAACTGATTGGGTTTGCTGATGTGTAGGTTTTGATGACATGTCAGTGAGAATATCACAATAGATGGTAATGTAGGTATGTTACAAAAAATAAATATGTCCAAGAGTACAAACCATTCATTGCCCTAATTAGGGGTTAAAACTGAAAAATAAACAAGTATATGAGAGATAAAATCATTTAACCCTATAATATTTATCAAAGAGATCAACAAGTTGAACTTTCATATATCCAAAGTGTTTGAGATGAATAAAGACTTGAAAAAAGTAAATAAGATACTAAATTAGATTATCTCTAGAGATTGAACATAAGAAGGACTGAAACTTCCCTAGGAGAAATATATATATTGAGCTAGAAAGATGCTAAGATTAAAGTCCAACCACATGGATGAAGATAAGAAATAAATGGCAACTTGAATGGTTGTTTGGATACGAAGAAGAGTACTACCAAGTACATCTTTACACTGGGAGGAAAAACAGTAAGTTAGATGCCTAAACTCCATAAGAGTGTCTTTATTGACCATGGAAGAAGATTACATGGTAATAGCTAATACAATAAGAAAATGGTGTGTTAAAGGGTTTTCTCGAGGAGTTGGGTTAAAAATCAATTCACTTTACAATTGTTAAATTTAAATAATGAGCTACATGTACTCACTCGTCCCAAAATGAGTTAATTTTGGGAATAATTAAAGATAAGTTAGTTAGTACTACCTCCGTTTCAAAATAAGTGTCGTTTTAGAGTCCAGTTTTTGTTTCAAAATAAGTGTCACTTTCTACTTTTAACAAACTTTTACACATGAACTTCCCGTATTGCCCTTTAGTCATGATTTTATTTTCTTTGTCTCATATGGAAGATGAAAAGTTTATAGAGATAACTCCAAAAGTAATGACGATTTTTATGTCTTTATTTAAGGACAAGAATGTCATTTAACATCTTTTTTTAATATGTGTGAAAATCTCTAAAACGAAACTTATTTTGAAACAGAGGTAGTATATATTAGATTTTTATTGGTGACAGTTCAATTAGTGTTTATGTTCATTATCCACATTTGAGGGGTGAAAACTATAGTTGTTTTTTTATGTCTCACGGAATAATTGTTATGAATAAATGTTTTATTTATCAATTTAAAATTATTTTTGTATATTAAAAATGCTCCAACTAAACAAAAAATTTATATTCTCCAAATTTTTCACAGTAAACAAAATTAAAAACAAAACCAAAAATTGTTTTTTACAACTAATCTAAAAGAGCTCTGCTTTACGTTAGGGTTTAAGGAAGTTAAAGTAGGTTGAAGGGGGCGGCTATCAATTAGGGTTAGGGCTTTGTGGTTCTGTGTAAGTGGGGCAGACTAAGCACGGGAAGGCCAATCAGAGACGGAGGTGGAAGACTGTGGGTAAGATTTATCACTTTGGGAAGGGTAAGTGAGGGGAGTGGGGTGGTTCCTTACCAATTCCTTGGTGTCATTCAAAGTCATGCGTGCGCTTATGACCTCTCTTTGGAGACCAGGTCAAGGCATGGATGCCTTCGAACTTCCGGGGGACTTGACAGACGGTGGGGAACAACGATTTCTCTTTGAATTCTACCACGAGTGGGATGCAAAGAAGGTCATTGATAGGGCCTGTGGATTTTTAATTACAAGCCGCTGATCTGCAAATTGTTAGAACAATGCGAGAAGGCGGAAGGAGTATATCTCTCATGGATGGACATGTGGGTCCAATTTCACAGGTTGCCGGAAAATTATCGTTTTGAGTCAAGGTTGCGAAGAATCGCATCAACCGTGGGGAGGTTTATCAAGCTTGACAAGCCAAGAGGACCGGATGGAAGACTGGCTTTCACTGGGTTCGGATTTCAGTGGATATTCGGGTCCCTATACGGCGCAGAACAAAGGTTCGGTCAAGGGGGGGGGGGCTGGACTTGGGTGTATTTCATATATGAGCACCTCCCCCACTTCTGCTTCGTCTGTGGGATACAGGCATGACGAGAAAATTTGTCAGGTCCGGTATGCACAAGGGACTGTTCATACTGATAGGCGGGTTTTTCCTATACTGACATATAGCTTCGAGGATGCAACACACAACAACCGGATGTAGGCAGTCATTTGGTCCAAATCAAAAAAAAAATTGTGAATCCATGGACTGAAATGGCTAAAACGCAAGTCCGAAGGCCAACATGCAAATACGAACAAGTATAAGAGACTTAAAAACAATTAACAAAAAAAAAACCTTTAAAAACAATGTGTCACT
>JAYMTK010004131.1:0-11470 GCA_036897405.1 Pelargonium myrrhifolium | reverse complement strand
TCTCTAGCGCACCTCCCTCTCCAAACCCTTCTCCTCCTCCTCTTTCTCTAACTCTCCCTCTCAAAAATTTGTGTCTTCGGCGCTTTTTCATCATATTTGTTTGTTGGTTTTGGTAACAACGTCTTGGGAACTATTTGAAACTGATTTGGGACTAAAATCATATTTGGGACTGATTTTAGTTTGTTTATTTTGGATTTGTTAATTTCTCTATTTGTTGGATTTGAATGTTGATTTATGTTCATAATTGTTCTTTGAATTTTTAAGATTAGAGATGCTTATTGTTTTAATTTTTCGGTTAAATGATGAACATTACGACGAAATGATGAATTTTTTGGAGAAATAGGTAGAATAAGGAAGGGAATTTTGGGGATTTCAAAAACAAAAGTCATGTACTGAGCACATGATCCAAATAGTGACAATTTCCGTCCAAAATAACTGATGGTTCAAGATTTGGATACTTTAAGGTAGTCCAAAGTTACAAAACATACTTCTTAGTAGTGTAGTGTAAACGAGTTTTGAATGAAGAGTGTCTTCTATAATTACTCCATAGGTTTACATTGTGATAGCATTGAGAAAAAAAAAAATCAATTTGCGAGGATTTACTTATATCCACTTTTTAGATTGCTCCAAGTATAGTATTCAAGTTAGTTTGAAATTTGTAAAGAAGAATACTTGTATCCTTAGTAAAAATTGATAGAATTTGAAATAATAAATTATTTGATAATTGTTACTTTATTAAACCTGGTAAAAGAAGAATGCTTGTATTGTTAGTAAAAAAATGCAAATAGTCGAAATTAACGTCGTTACCGATGGGATGAGTCGCAGACTAGGTCGCTCTCTTTAAGACATTCGCGGCACTGCCCGAAAAATTGCACGGCAGACGATCAACCACGACGCCCCCAGGATAAAACATCCCACTCGTTTGAATCTGTGTTGCACCGCACATACTCAATCTGGAAACTACACTCACACTGTGTTTGATAAGTTTTTGAAATTCAAAATAAGTAGTTGTAATAAAAAATAATATTTTACCTTGCACTGCACCGACCAGTTAGCTGGTTCGGTCGGACGGTGCGCGCGCTTTTGGGCCAAAGCCCATCTAGCCCTTGCCTCTCCACAAAAGTGGGTACCCCCAAGGGGCACACCCCAAAGGCCAAGAAACCTCTTTATAAACAAGCTTGTGAACTTATATCTAAGCAATGTGGGACAACAACAACACAAGCTAAAAAAAACCTCCATTTTCTTTGAAATTTTCACCAAGTTCCAACACAATCAATACGCGATCGATTGAATGAAAAACTCACGTCGTAGCACGGTTTTATTTCCTTAATTAACCATGTAATTATATATTGTTTTCAAGGGTTAAACCAGTTGCTTAGGATATGAGGCAATATAACAAAAATAATTTTATATTTATATGCAGTTGATTGTCCTAATTATTTTCACGGTCAACATTGTAGAGTAATAGAAACATTATGATAATGTGATGTCGGCCTATATTTTATTTTGGTCTACCGACTATAGGTCAATCTTGAAATTAAAATGGTTTATTGCATAGAGTAAAAAACATGTGTATCTAATTCTATGGTCGACTTATTTCACATTTGGATCTACCGACTGAAGGTCGACCATGAAACTAAAACGGTTTACCATGCACATTATAGATATATATATATAACTTTGATGTCGACCTAATATATATCACATCTAGATCTACTGATTGAAGGTTGACCGATCGTGAAACTAGGACGGTCTACCGCATATATAAAGTAAAAACAAGTATATCTAATTTGAGATCGACCTATCTCTTCTCTAAATCAACTACATTGTTTTTTCCTTTTGGTACACTACAAGAAAAAACGTCGATTTTCGACGAAATTACTGACGCAATTCGGGTCTTTTCGGCAGATTATTAACGGAATGTGTCCGTTGGAAAAACCTTAGTTGGCAAGATTTTCCGACGGATTACCAACCTGTTGTTTTCCGTCGGTAATTTTGGCCACATTCTTCGGCCATTTTCTACGGAATTTTTTCGACGGGTTAAAATATATTCCATTTACGACTTGACCATGTTTTTTTCCAGAGCAAATATTAGAAATAATGTTTATGATTTGGGTTGAGGTTATTCTTGTCATAAACCGTTTTTGAATCATAAGTAATTTGACGTGCAAAATACCCCATAGAAGCTACAAAATCGAGTAAGAGCCTCCAACCTCCCGTTAAGAAAACCCATGTATATATGCTTTCCCGCCGTCCTTCATTGTCTATGCTTTTCGCACTTAAGAATTAATAAGATGTTGTTGACATCATGACTCCGAGAGAGAGCAGAATCTAAAACACTCGTCATTTCATGACTTGCAGCATAGTGCAATAACTGTAACATCCATAAATATCAATCACTACTAAGATTATGAACCATAAAGACCAATTACGAACAAAGATATTTGAATTTGTCCCCACCGCTTCCCAAACAAAAAAGAGCCTTCTTGTTGTGTTCTTGCTGACCACATCGCTTCACGGGCTTTACAGTGAAGACTCTGTCGTTTCTTCTGTACACAACACATTCAAGAATCACCATATCTATCAACATGGCCAGCATCAACCAACCAACCAACCTTGCGGATATGGCTCAAACGTCCATCCACACACCACCATCACATTCCCATCTATATAAACCCCCATCCAAGAAACCAATTTCACTAACCAGTTCTTTGTAACAACATATTACGAAAGATGAAGATGATGGTTCCTATTGTCTTGATCATTTGTGTCCTGTTCTCCACCTCCTCCTATGCCTCCGTCCAAGACTTCTGCGTCGGAGACCTCACCGGCCCCGAAAGCCCGGCCGGCTACTCCTGCAAGAAGCCAGCGAAGGTCACAGTGGACGACTTCGTGTTCTCCGGCCTAGGCATTGCAGGCAACACCACCAACATCATCAAAGCCGCGGTCACACCGGCTTTCGCGGCCCAGTTCCCGGGCGTGAACGGGCTGGGCCTCTCGCTGGCCCGGCTGGACCTGGCCGTGGACGGCGTGGTGCCAATGCACACCCACCCGGGGGCGTCGGAGGTGTTGTATGTGGTGCAAGGCTCAATTTGTGCGGGATTCATATCCTCGGCTAATGCCGTGTACTTCAAGTCACTGAGTAAAGGGGAGAGCATGGTGTTCCCTCAGGGGCTGTTGCATTTCCAGCTGAATGCGGGGAAGACTCCGGCTTTGGCCATTGTGAGCTTCAGTAGTGCGAGCCCGGGTCTGCAGATTCTGGACTTTGCTCTGTTTGCCAATGATTTGCCGTCTGAGTTGGTGGAGAAGACTACTTTCTTGGATGACGCTCAGGTCAAGAAGCTCAAGGGTGTTCTTGGAGGAACTGGTTAATTCATTTGAATCTCTGTCAAATTAAAATTGGGAGTTATGTACTTGGACTGATTTTGTGTAGTTTAATTTGTTTGTTGCCTCTGTGTTTGTGTTTGGTTACTAGTTCTTGAAGGGTGCATTTTGACCGGGAAACAATAATATTTACGTATTCTGTAATAAAATTAGTGTTTAAATTGTCTTTGGCTTGTCTTGTTTGGAACAAATAGTATGTTACCACTCACGACTACAGTAGCTATATTTCCCCATTCCCTTCAAACTAAAGGAGTTTTATATGTGGGTAAGAGTACTGGTGAATTTAATTAGGAGTGGTTGAGGCATTTAAATTTAACATTACTACAAATTTAAGGGGTAAATTATTGACCAATTCAAGTTTATTGACTAAATTATACAAGCTAGTGGATGATGAGATTTAATGATAAAAGTTTTGTAATTTGATCCGCAGACGAAACTGAACAAAGATAAACATCTTTAGTTTTATATGGATGTGATCACGAATAAAGTGACTTCAATTTTTAACATGTTTCGCGCTTTTATTAATGACATATTGTGTGCTATATCTAGATAGCACTGAAATATTGTTACACATCAGGTCGATAATGCATTAAGGTTGACGCTCATATCTCTTAAGAACCATCTTAATCAAAATAATTATGAGATAGTATCAGTGAGAACTCGAAGCTCTAACTCCATACTTGATCGCTTAACAATAAATTGTTTTTTACTAGACCATAAGATTAAAGAATTGTCGAGAAAAAAACTATATCATAGTAGAAGGACGGCCAATTAGATCACTAGCCCAATCAACGTTAAAATAAGCACATAACTCAATAGAAGAATTGGAAGAGAAACATAAGCCAAGAGCCCAAACTTTCCAGGAAAAGATAAACCATTTCAAGTATAAACATAAAAGAGTCAAAGACATACAGATTGAATAGCCAAAATAAAAACAGTAGTTTGAGGAAGATGTTTGGTGGGGAATTTCAAATATTGCATAAGGAGACCATCTTTCTATTATCTTCCTCTAATCTATATATGCAGAGGCTACAAGCACCTGTTCTGGAATAACAGTTACAAAAAGTGAGCTAATTAGATCATTTGAGTCAAGAATGGTGCACATTGTATTCATGTATATTGGGCTGCATATATAATGAATAATTAAGTTTAGAAACTCAACATGTAGAAAATGAAGTATTATCTATTGAAAAATTGCAAATACATCAATATGGTTTGTGAGCTAGCCATTCACCTTCATGTTCCACAATATAATCTTTAACTAGATAACCAAAGAGGCTTCTTCCCTCACCCATACTGCCCCAAACACAAAACAGAGACTGGGTGGGTGGTTAACTGGTTTGTCTTAAAGAACACTGCAACAGAAGCAACTGAACACAAACAAGTAAACAGTTTGAGAGAGCAAAAAAATCTTCTGAAAATCATATTCCCCTATCATTTATGTGTACAAGGTACATACAATTTTTTTACTATCCCTGATCGTATATTCACCAATAATGTCGTTTTCCCTCACTCCCCAATTCCCCACCCCACAATAGATTTAAATAAAACAATCTGGAAGTAGAGGTGTTTATATTCATACAAAGGTCCTCTTTCCTTCCCTGTAGTAAACCTAAACCCTTCAATTAAGGGACAAATTACGTGGCTGCAATCATTCCCTGACCGCATTCTACTATTTTGTTCCACACCTCAGTGGTTGATCAGCAGTGGCACGCAGAATATGATTGAGAATACTTGCCTTAAGTCAAGGCCTCAAAGCCTTTCATCTCTTTTGCCTGTGCAACACAACTCACGCCTGCCGTGAAAAGGAACAGGAACAGCGCTTCTGGAATTAGACACTATCTTTTTCTTGTTTTATTGCAGATGCACCCTGGAAGAGGGTTTGCATAAAAACTTTCCTCCAGCTTAGGAAACTCTCCAGGCTCCCTTTGATATGGACCTCCCACAAGGTCTGCATGAAGCTTTTTCACTTCGGAGCTAAATGTCTCCCAACTAATTTCCCCTCCATCAAAATCATCAACTAGTTTTACCAAATTCATCCTGCACCAACAAACAATGAGAAACACATGCTGAAGTTCTGAAAATAAAGCTTAAAAAACACTAAATAGTTGCCAGGAAAGAAATGAAAAGAAGAACGGGATTAGAATGTTACCTGTCTGGACTGATGGTTTTCTTGAAGTTCTCAAAGCGCCTATGACCTTGGACTGCCTTTGCCATATTTCCATCATAAGTATAAACAAACACATCACTTTGAAGGGCCACGACATAGTCTATGCCAGCTAACATGTTCTGGTGATTCTTGAATGGGCTGAGCTCTTCATCTGTAGCCAGAGTAGAATGGGAAAAGATGTTGGGGAACTCATCCTTCAGATACTGCATACTTCCATTTCCATAAGCTTCCCCAGCAACCAAGTAAATCCGGGTGCTGGATGGGAAACCCAGACCCTTGAGCAAAAGGGCAGTCTCCCTTGGGGTCAATGGGCAACCGCCAAGCAACCTTTTCTCTGTACCATTTATCTCTTTGTCCTTCCAATGTTCAACTGCAAGCCGCATCTTAAATAGCTCATCATCTTCCTCTGCAGTCAAATTATGACTACAGCCAGTAAACGAAAGCATGTCCTTCTCATACCTAGAGAACATAATTCAAGTTTGAATTATAAGAGAATCCAAAAAAAATTATACAAAAACACCTTTTATGAGTACAATAAGAATTATCAAACTTATCACCCCTTCATGATTACAATTTAGAAATTTAAGTATCATACTAATGTCAGCCTAATAAGCACGAACTTCATTATTATTTATTTACCACAATAATAAAATAGAGAAAATAAAATAAATCAATAAAAAAATTATTCATCTGGAGCCGTCGATGCTCTTATAACAAAAATTTTAGTTTCAAAATATGTTTAAATATATAATCGGAACTTACCTCAAATGTAGAGCAAGATAAGGGCTTCCATTCTGCCGCATTCTAGAAACCAAACGGTTGCCAAGTTCTTCTATTGGAGCTGAATATCTTAATGCCCTATAATTTACACGACATCTCAGCCTTTGTATTGTATTTGAGAGACCATTGTTGGCAAGCCGGGAATCAGTATGAGTGAAATATATTACATGGTGCTGCTTCAAAAGTGGAAGGACCTCTGTCTTGTAATAACTAGGCTGACAAGTAATGAAATAAACAAGTAAATAATTTATATGAAATAGACTGCTATAAGTGTGTCAGAAGAGAAGTACAATATGTACATATATTAGGTATGGGAATGAAGATTAAGATTAATGCAAATATCTACCCAGTGAAATGTTCTCCAATGCTCTGAATAAATACTATTTGGCTGGTAAAAGATTTAAAATTACATTGCAACACAACCATGCTCTAGAACATGCCAATATTGTGTTATTCCAAAACCTTTTGGGACTGACACTGGAAGATTTCCAAATGTATTCTTACCATGGACCAAGATATTGGTGTTTTAAGAAAAGGTTCTATTCCAGCATAGGAAGGTGGTAATGCCTCAACAATGTGAACATCATTCTTCAGTGTTTTAATGAAATGCTGCCAATTAAATAGATCTTTAAATCCACTGTAGAAATTAAGAATAAAATATCGGTTAGCTGTCATTAGATCATTAACAAACTTGAATGCACATGTGATGTAGAGCCCTTGGGCATCTTCACTGACTGCACATATGAAAATTGCACTTTGCAGTACAAGAAACGAACCTATCATCAGCCCAGTAGGAGTTGTGATCAAGTGAAGGAAGGACCAGAGTTGCTTTCATAACCTTAGCAATAGCAACCATATCACAAATCTGCATTCCAAAAATAATTATACATCACTTCACAATTTCTATCAACTCTGGAGAAACCTACTGAACTGTCAGAACAAATAGGCAGACCCCAAATCTCATCTGGTTCAAGCCTCCATTAGCATTGATGAGAATGTAACCATTAGTCTTTCCATCTAGCTCTGCCAAGAGAAGCAAGTAGCAAGATTAAAATATCATGAAGACACTCAAATACATTTGCACAAGACATTCAAATAAAGATTTTTATTCAGAATGCACAAAGCTCATACTTCTGTAATTTTTTGGCCGGTAAATGCACTGAGAGAAATTCTCATAGTTGACTTTAGACCAGATATCATCAGAGTACTGCATAATAGTAAATTTCAGAAATAAAGTAATAACCATACTCTCCAAAATTAAGTTGAAAAGAGAGAGGTGTAAATAACATGCTTGGGATTGACTATGGATATAAGAATTTACATCAGCCATGAAGTTCTGGCTACTAACTACGCCTGCTGATACTGCTACTAGAGTGTCTTCAACCGTGCTTCCTACCTCCCTATACACGTAATCACGAGAGCTTTGATCTATTGTATCTACCTGAGAGGAGTGCGACAAATCCTGAATGAAAGGTAGATTAATTTAGGTAAAAAAAAAACTGATAGATAAAGCAATCAGTCAAATGACAGGCTTGATCATGTAATTCAGCAGCGGAAGAAAGCCCAAAAACAGTGAAGCAACAATTGAGGAAAAATAACGTAATTCTATGCAACTCTAAAGAGTATTTTGAGTCATACGAGTTTCATGGGAAGGTAATAAACTAGCAGTCTCATTAATCTTTTATTGTTTAGCTCAGAATACAGAAATTAGCTCTTTTAAATTCCTAGGCATGCCAGTATTTATCCACAAAAGAACAAGGAGTTAAGCACACAATTGAATGTGTATCTGATAATTTCAGGCACAAACATCCATAATCGACTTTTGTTCTTAAATGAAACAACATATTTAATTTAGGAGAGCTTAAATTATATGGATAAGAATGTGCATCTTTATTCCTTAAAGATACAGAATCAGTTTTCTATTGAAGTTAACGATTCCAGTGGTTAAAACTAAAAATCAAATGATCCATCAAAATTAACACAATCCAAATGCATCCATCTCCATTTAAGCACATAAGCATTGCAGTAAAATATGAACATAACAATGCATTGTAAATGTAATGCAATCCATGTGAACCAACCTGGATCGACCCAGCTGTGTCGATGGCAGATCCAAACCACCCATTAGCACAAATCTTCAAAACACCCATAAACAAGCAGACCCCACAGAAAAGCAAGAACATCCAATGGCCGAGCTTCCTCTTCTCCCTCAGCCCCAAATCCATGACAACAGATCCAATAGGCTTCTTCAACAGAGCCTTCATCGCACCGACATGAACTCTCTGGACCACGTGGTGGGTCGCCTGCTTCTTCTCCGGCACCGGCTAGAACCCGTCAATGTCCAACGAGCCGGCGACCACCGACTCAGATCTAGGCGAGTTGAGCTGGAAATCAATCTCGGGGTGGGCAGCAAAACCAGTTTCTGCGCCACCGTCGTTGCTGTTTTTGTTGTTTTGAGTGTTGCCGCCATTGCCGACGGTGTTGGGGTTGCGCTTGAAGGAGTGAGCTCGGCGAGTCATGGGTCCCGAGAATCGAGGGCTGTTGACTCGCTGAGAAACTCCATCGTTGGAGTTGTGGTGGTGGTATTGGTGACCCATATATTCTACTGTTATCAATCTCGTGGATAATGAAGACGATACAGTGAAATCGCCATTAACGCGCCAGAGAGACACCGACCCTTTATAGCCTCTCTTTCTCTGTATATGTGCGTTCGTTTTGTTGAATGTTTGGCGAATTTGCTCACTCCCTTCTCTTTCCTCTGCTGCACTTGACTCCTGAGCTTTTTTGGTAAAAGAATTGCAAGATCTTCTTGAGTTTATAATTTTACAATGTTGACCTTTCTCCAAATAAGTGAAGAATAAAATTTTACCATTTTAAATTCTTGTACAGTTGTCCCCTCCTGGATCAAGTTTTATCTTTTAATTGAATAATTCAATGCTCATTATTGCTATCTTTGATCCAATTCTTTTAGCTCCATTTTGATTTTATCTTTAATAGGAAGATAGGTAATATTAGCAACGGGACGGGGCGGAAACGGATTTTGCATTTCTCCTCACATTTCCATTTTTTTTCTTTTTCTATCCCCATTCAATAGTTCGTCGGAAAAAAAATTCTCGTTCCCACCTTTTTTTTCCGTCGGGTTTCCAATCTCTTCTCTTTGTTTTCAATTTTTTAAAAATTATGATTCAATATTTTTTGACCATGTTACATGATAAAAAGAGAAAAACTATAGTACAATTTCACAATAACATTATTATAATAATTAATAATGAATAATTTTTTTTTCATTTTGTAGTTCATACATGTAACGTAATAAATCATTATCATAATCATTCAAATAAAGGAGTATCTCATATAAAATCAAAGATTCCCTGTAAATACTAAATATATTACATAATATTATGATTGTGTTAAAAATATACACACACATTGACATATATAATATACTACTACATATGATTTATGTGAATAATTTGAGTGCGGAAAAAAAAGTTCAATCTTTTTCCCGTCTCATTTTCTTAAAAAGGAAAAAAAAAATATTTCCGGCCTCATCGGTGCGGAAATTCCAGGACCCCATTGAATTTGGATGCAATTATCATTCCTAAGAGAGTGATTTGAAGGTACAATTATTCCAAATATTTTATAAGTAATGTCCATTTTGTTTCATGTACTCTAATCATTACCCATATAGCACACTTGAAGCTGAAAATAAAAGAATATGCCACTTATTCCATTTTTGTGAAATATTGTTAAGGATTTTATTATAAACAAAAATGGCAACTTAAGGTAAATTGTAAACAAAGTTTTTCACATGTGTGTTTTGCCCTCCAAGTCAAGTTTTATAATGCATTGGCAAATAAAGTTTTAACATTTTTTAGTGAAATGTTGTCTAAAATTGACTATTGGACTTGGGAGCATCATTCTAAAGAGTACAAAAGCTTGTATTACTATCGTTTATTTATTTATTTAATTTCAAGCTACTTTGTTTTGCAGTGTTTGTAATTTATTCATTTTTATATATAGTGAAACTAGTTAATGAAATGGACTTGGAGATTATATTAATTGGAAATTCAAGGCCATATTAATAGTATAATATTGTTAGAATAATAAGCAGAAAGCATAACTTTCAACACTTGAAGTCTGCACTGGAATTTATAATATAAGTTGGATTTTTAATTTTTTTTTAAATATTGTCTTCTCTTTGGTTCTGGTGCTGTTTAACAGTTTGGAGTATTGTGGCTGTACCTGTACGAACATATACTGCTGGCTATTTTGTAATTTAGCACCAAATCATATTATTTTAAAATGTCAGCGTCAACACTGTAACCGAACAATATTGGTTTTTAACAATTCAAACAGCATAAATACATGGAATAATTGTGCATAACTTCTTGTGGTTAACACATTTTGCTTTGGTATTTATGTATTTTTTTCGTAATTTTTGACTATTTCATATTTTCCACCTTTTTATTCTGTTAGTTCACTTTGACGAAACATTGTTATTTAGTCATGTGTCATGCACATGACTCATTTTTTTATTGAAATGTCAATATTACTTTTTTCTTTATTGGTCAAGAACATGTATAAACGTTTGAAGTTTTAAGCGAGTTCTTTAACTATTCTCACTGTAAATTATAGATTGTCGCCGAAAATTTCATTGACTATCGAAAAAATTTTTTAAAAAAAATCAGATTTTTGTGTGTTTTTTTTTTAGAAAGTAAGTATATAAATTACCAAATAAAATACCTAAATGCTATTCCTAAAGTTCAAATTTTAAATCAAACCGCAAATTGCTAGCAGAAACCAACCAAAAAACTTGGAAAACCAAATGAAAGAAAATATAATCGTACTCAAAATATGCTAGCCCAAATAGACTGGACAATAGAACGCAATCCCCATCCACATCTACACCTAACATGATCACTCTGATCGAAGAGGTGTTCAGCCTCTTTAATAACACTCCATGTAGAAGACAAAATAGCACCCGTATTGAGCTTCCCGCAATTCACTGGTCCTAAATCGAGACCCGAGTAGCAAGGAGAACTGGTCGGGGTGAGACATTCGCCATCCAGCGGTTGTAGCTTTGCAGGAATCTCCTTTCCCACCGATTCAACCCAAGACCAACCAAATATTGGG
>JAYMTK010004130.1:0-11471 GCA_036897405.1 Pelargonium myrrhifolium | reverse complement strand
TAACTTCCTAATAAAAAAAAGTGGACACTCATTTTGGGACAAAAATTCAATTGAAACAAGACACTCATTTTAGGACGGAAGGGGTAATTTTTATCAATAAATTGATGATGTGACATTTGTCATATATACTACCACTACCACGTCATTTTGTATAAAAAAAAGGGTACAACTTTTGAAACATTTAACATTCATATAAAAAATAAAATAAAATAATGTTTGTTGTATACAAATTTTGTGAGTTATGATTCATGTTTTAAACATCACACCATTAACTTAATATGATATGTCTTTTCGACTTAGAGTCAAATTTAGTACGAGTAAAATGTGACGTATAAGTTTGGGGGCCCTGGCTCAAATTTGAGTCCTTGATTTTTTTGGTTTGGGTCTTAGGGATTGGAAGGGTTATGGGGTCATGAGGTATGAGAGTTGGAGTAGGGACATGAGTCCTAAAACATAAGAAATACATTGTTAGGTGGAAATTTGGGGCATGTGTTCTAAAAACTAACTTAGGTGTGCGAATGAGATCTATTAAGTTTTTAATGACACTGCCAAATTAGAGATAGTTCAGAAATGTGGAAAATGACATTAGTTGAAGTCCCCTTTTTCTTCAAGAGAGGATGTATTAATAATTACAAATCAAGGTTGAAAACGTAGTGACACATGATAGGTCAGTGAAGATTTGAGGCTCGTGGTGTGTTTTTGCCTTGCCTAATGGGTGTACTCTTTTGTGGGCGAGCGATCATATTTTGGGATCCCCACTTACTTCTCAGATGCAGTGGCTGGTGATTTGAGTTTTTAGTATTATCTATCATCTTCGTGTGACGTTCTAACAACTGGTGCAAATGAGACAACATGGTCTTGATAATTCTTCCAAGTGCAATTTGTATGATCTTGACGGATCTCCCAATTCGCTCGGAGTATACAAACTAGACTTTCTTGACTTGAGCGTGAGCTTAATCTTAAAGAGCTTTGCTATTGGACAACCTCGTCTTGTTAGACTTGAAGACTTCCTAGGGAATGTGCTTTGAGGTGGAGATGTTTAAGGAGGAGATGAGAGGCACGCAGGCAAGTGGGCAAACAAAATAAGGTTAAACCTCCTTGACGTGAGCCTTTATGTTGCAGCCTGTTGGAGGCGAGCCTCTGTGATGGGTCAAGCTCCTTGGTTGGTTTCAAACTCTTGACCTAGGATTCAAATCCATCGGCTCATATCTTTTAAGACTTGTGGGTGACCCCTTTCTCAAAGTGTTTTTCTTCTTCTTGAAACGTCTCTTAAAATGATGTGTTTTCGAGTACACGTATTGATTTCTGAATAATTGAACTTTCTCTTGAAAAGATAGGTAAGTTTTACAACGGTATATAAAATCAATCTTGCACACAAAGCTCGGTTGGAATGTCTTTTGTGTGAAATCAAAACCTCATGAAAGCATATTATTTTACTTGTAGTTGGATCATTTTCTCCCCAAAAATATCAGCCCATGTTACCAATATTGACAAAACACTCATCAACTTGGTTTGCTTCTAGTAATGCAAAGTTGGTGAGTTGAACAAATCAAACAAAATTGTGGCCATTGACTAATATTCCGTCCCCAGGCGGCTTTTCATGTGACCCAATATTTGCCCAATTAAAACCAATATGTATATATATCTTCACAACCTCTTCTGACTTCTCTTTCATTTCTTTGACTAAATTAATAAACATTACCAATTTCTTTGGCAAATGGCAACTCCACTATTACAGGTTCAAACTATATTTATATTAGGTATGTGCGACTGCTTAATATGTATTGAAAATAACTTTATTTTGATTAATTTTGAGAGCAAATGTTTGAACAAAAAAAAAAAAAAATTATCAATAGAAACTCAATTAAAATATATGGGTAATTGCACGTGACACTTGGTGGTTGATACCTTTTGCATCAAAATATTCTGAACTCTTTTTTGTAACGTTGGGGTACATTGTGTTTTCAGAAGGACTATTCCGTCAGTTAACTTGACGGGATATTCCTCTTTTTCATCATGTGTCCTACACATGATCTAAATTTTTATTAAAATGCTCATTTTGTTATTATTCTTCATTAATCAATAATATGTATGAATGTTTGAAGTTTTCGGCGAGTTCTTCAACCAATTGTCGCAGATAATGCAAGTTCTTGCTGAAAATTTCGAAAACCCATCGAAAAACTTAAGTATTTCCATATTTCGGCGATACCTAATTTTTTTCCTCCACTTCCATCAATAATATTCATTTCCTTATGAAAAACATTGGAGAATCTAGTAGCTGGAAACATCAAAACTTGAAGAGTCGTCACTCTTTAAGAATCATCAAAACTTGAACATAAATTTTTTAGGTCAAACCAAAGTGGATGACCTTTTTAACCTTCATTCCCTTCATCGGCCGCCACGTCGTAAGGAATATGTCCGCCATCGGGCCGCTGTGAATGATTGCCTCGGTCAGGAAACGACCCACCATGTCTTCCTTCACATCTTTGGGGCACAGTCCTCGACCGTGAATTCCATCCCCGTCTCCTCCTGCTCTTTCTACCCCAATCCTCGTACCCCCTTGACTAACCCCACCGTCATATTCGTTGCCTCCGTCCCCTCATGCGCAACGCCATTCTCTTTCCCAGACCCCCAACCCCCGATCTTTCCTCTGTGCGCCTCTTCTCCAGCGCCGCCAGCCTCCTCATGAGCCCCTATTTCTCCAAGTTGAGAATCCTTAACTAGTTCCCCACCACTCCTCCCTCCCTATCGCACTCACCGATCGACCCTCCCATCTTACCTAGCCCACTCACGCCCCTCATTTGCTCTTCACTCATGATTCTTAGATTGCTTCCTCCTTCTAGCAATCCTAGATCCATTTTATAAACCCTAATAAATGAGAAGAATAATAAAGGAGCAAGTAATGTTTAAATACACTTATACTTCTAATACTGTCAAACAAGTATTAGAGTGACACAACGGGCTATGCCCACACGCGCGCTCTCGCTCGGCACGACACAATCGGTCGGATTGGGCCGGCTCAGGCGAAGGGCTAATGTCTCGGGTCGAAGGCTTATGGGCTGAAAACCAATGGACTTTCTGATTTGAGTCAAAGTGACTTTTCATATTCTGTAACAGACTAATAAAGTATGCAATTATATTGAGCCGTTTTCTCTTTTATGACATACTTAATATGCTCAATTTAATTCTTGTTTTAAGTTTGCATTTACTCTTGACTGTCTTTCAACCTCTATAAAAAGGGCACATTTCTCCTCTTGCTCTCTTACCTGAAATCTCAAAATCACAACTATAATTGTGAGTTCTATATACACTTGTGAGAGAGATTCAAATTCGTGGTGTGCTAGTTCGTTGGAGATACGTTTGAGCTTTCGGCCGGTCTTGTTCCCGCTCCTCCTTTGACCGTGTTCCTTCCTCTTGACCGGGATAATCTTATTTGTTGCATATTAATATAACCTATAAACAGAATATGTTTTATCACATTTACAATTTCAACCTTTAGTTACCGCATGCGAAGCAAAGCATGTTTCAGTGCACTGAAATAGACGTAATTAGTATAAAACAAATATATAGTTGAATTATTGGAGGTTTGGGACAGTTGATTTTCTGGCGTTGAGGGCTGCGTTGGCCATATTCATCATAATTGTCCGCTGAAATAATAAATAAATAGATAAATAAAATCCATATCTATATATGTTACGATGACATTAGTTTTGGTATTATATTATATAAACCAAACAAATTATAGCTTAAATATACTGCACCAAACATTTTAATAATTGATACCACATCATATATAGTTTATAAATTAAAATTGTGAGCCACTCCCTTAATCTCAAAATAGTTGTTCATCACTTAAAAGAACAACTTAAAAGAAAAGTGTACAATTATTATTTTTTAATTATAAAAAATACATTTATTCTGTGTGGTAGGGTTTATTATATATTATTCCTTTAATTTTCGATGAAAAAATAAATTAAGTGCTGGTAATTTTTTTTATAAGAAAAATACTAGCAATTTTGAATAAAAACATAGTGTCTTTTATTGAACATCCCAATGACTCAAATATTATACTAAATCTGCAACTTTGAATAATCTATTAAGCTCTCATTCCTGGAATTAAAAAAAAAAAAAAATCAATCCATGACTAAACATGTTGTTCTACCTACCAAAGAAAATGAGAAATTTTGAAAAAGAAAAACACAGAAACTCATTTCACTGATAAAAAAAGAGGTATAAAACGTAGTTGGTCAACACAGATTGTATGAGTGGGAAGAGATCTCGACTTTGATTTCCACTCAACACACTCTTGGAGAGAAGTAAAATTCTTAATTTGTGAACAAATCTCGAATATAGATTAGTTTGTATGTGGATACCAACCGCTGTAATACAGGCCGCTTTGGAATCCTATGGTTTAGACCGTAAAAAAAATATAAGATATAATGATGAGAAATTGAAATTTGATAGAAATAATAGTAATAAATCAGGAGTCCAAGTGAAGATGATCTAGAAGGAGTTTGATGAATTAGAATAAAAAATAAGGGTTTGACCCGTTAACTCAAGCCAAACCAGCATGTGCCTCTCCTTTTTCTTCTCCCAATAAATACATTAACATGCGTATAAAAAAGTTACGACTCCTAATTGGAATATTAATGTGGAACACAAGTTTTAATGTATTTATATTTATTTTACATATACTCAAGAACATTCAAGATAAAAAAAAAAAAAAAAGAACATTCAAGATGGTTAATGCATTATCTAATAATTAATTTTACAGAGAAAATTACACTGTATTTATATTTAGGTGGAACCTATATATGTATTCCTGTGGTGGAAAAAAACTCCAACCTCCTATGTAGCGGGGCTGACAAATATTGTTGTAATTATTAAATATTATTTGTAATTAAGTAAAATGTATGTCAGTTGCAACTTAACAAAGTCAATAAAATAATTACACCTTATTTAAAATCAATTATACTCACCCAAGTGAATTTGTGGGAGCAGGACGACACTCCACATCTATAAATTCATTGAAATGGATGCTTGTGTTAATTTGTGAGATGACTCTAATTCATTAACGTGAATGTGTCTTAGTACTTAAGCTGATTTTGGATTCGGGTGAAACCTAACCCGACCTAAAGATAATTTGGATCGTACTCCAGATTTTATGCATAAAATGAATTTTCCCAATCTGGTCTAAAATCGACATGATAAACTTAACACGATTTGATAATTAATTAGATCAGATTTGTATCAAATAAAACTTTAGTCGAACGTTGAGTACATCGAAACAGATCCAAATTGTCATTTTAGAAATGATAAATAACTAATAATATGCAGCAGTTGTAAAGTAACTTACTAGACAATATTTACATGGATATGTGAATTTAGCTTTTACCCAATACTTCACCAATTTCGATTTTTCAAGATTGACGTTGATTTTAATATTTTTAATAACTGATTTCTTGGTCAATTCTCGAAATAAGCTCACTTCAAAGTTCACGTGTTTCATGCGAGAAAACATGCCAATTGCTAAATCTATTTCAAATCTGAAAATTAAGTGCTAAAACCGAGAAATTTATGTATCATAATTCATGGAATGTACTAGTATATAAAATACACATTTTTAATATAAAATGACTTTTGGTAACAGTGGTCTCGAATCAATACACAGGTTACTCTCAACATATTTTATAAAAAAAATACTAAAATAAAATGAATCCAAATACTATATTTTAAAATTACCAATATATTAAACAAATACTTGTGAATCTTAATAAAATAGTAGAATAAAACTAATAAATGGGAAAATAAAAATTCCAAAGATTCGTAATGACAATTTTGCATGTGACCACATGGATCCTCAATCGGTCGGTTCCACCATACCCGTTTGATTGGTGAAGATATTTTTAAACAATTGATCACCAAAACAAAATGGAAAATTTAAACCAGCCTTTTCTTTCATGAAAATGAAAAATGCCAAAAATATATACATAATTAAATATTCATCTACCAATACCCAAACTTGACCACATGAAATTCTTTAGTTTTTGATAAATAAATGCCAATGTTTTGTTCCAATACGAAAACAGGTAAAACAATATACATTATATTTTATACAATTTTGTAAGTTGAATACTAAATTTTACGATGACATAAAACAATATACTTGAGTACACTATATTTTGTTTCCATTTGTTGGCGGACTTTCATACTTATAATACTTTTAGATTGAATGTTCACGTGAACATTTGAGCTCTAGTACCCGACACTTGCATGCCACAACAAAGCACTCTTAAACGTTACTCATAGTGGGAACCCTAAATTTCATATTAGACGTGAGAATGAGCATTTTTACAATTGTGGAATGAGTGTGCTAGTATGAATTACATAGATATATAATTGAGAGACTAAAAATATGCAAACAACTCAAATGAGTCTTAAAGTGAAAAAAAAAAAACAAGTAAATGCATACCTTATGTTTGAGGGGTATTAAGTTATGTGGCGTCGGGGCCCATATGAGTGGTGATGATGTCACTCCGTACGACATCTTGAGGTTGTGTTGCTCAATAAGGCACCGAAAGGCTAAGTCTAAAAGGTTGCTCTGAGGTGTACCATGTTATGGATCATGCGTACTTACCAACATGGCATAGTATGAGAGTCTGAGAGGTTATCAATTTGGGCGTATCTCGTTTAAAATGAGTTTGGAGGATCAAATGACTTGATGCATGAATCAGTGATTCAGGTGGTTCAAGATCAATGACTATACCTAGAATGAGATAGAGTGTACACATAGAGATCTTGCAAGGGGGCTTTTGAAGCAAAAAGGTCCCATGAGAATGCTCTTGAAGTCGGGAGATTTCATGCAAAGATCCTTGAGATGTGGATGCTCATGAAGTGCATGAGAACCTATGAGAGATGTGAGGCCTATTTATATGGTTTCATGACTATATAGGTTAGGGTAACACATAGTTTGGGTCATCATGTCATGATATCATTTAGTGGGGTTAGAAGTAGGTGCAAATAGGTAACGATATATGAAAGATAATTGCAAACTATATTCGAATGTGGCTTGAATTGGGTCCCGAGAGTACCCAAAATGCATTAAAAATATAAGGTAATATGGTCAATATGGATGAGTTAGGGGTCGCATCATATTGGACTAGACATAACCAATCAAACCATGCGGTCAAACCACAATTTGAACTAGGCGAATCCAACCATGGCTCGGATCAAGTGTGTCGCAATATGGGACGGAGGTTGTGTGTCTGCTACGTGACATTATGTTGTTGGAGAAAATCGATGCGATAAGTTGGTGTGGGCGAGAGAACTTGTGTTTGAACCGAGTCAAAACCTTTGATTATTCCAAGTTGACACTTATGAATCAACCAACTAAGATGCCACATCCTTGAGCGTGATCTGAAGCGACATAGAATTTGTGTAATCCTGATGAGGCATGACACGATTGGAGGAAGGTCGAGTGCATGACACATGATAGATGCAAGTTGTGCTTCCATGTGCGTAATGACACATGAAGACTTGTTATGGGTCTTTTCTTATGCATATTCAGGTATTTTTAGGACTTTCGGGTCCAAATTGGCTCCCGTTTTGTTCTTTCTTGATATTATCTTTTTGCAATGGCGAATGTCTTCAGCTCCTCCGAGAGATTTAATTCAAACCAACTTTCGATCTAAGTCCTCTATAGAGAATTTAGGTCATGATTTTAACATTGTAACTGAAGGAGACTTTGACAAATTTTGACTACACGTGTGTTGTGTAGATTTTATCTTTCGTTAACTTGAACTGCACTTCACAACTTATTGATATTTTTGTATACAGATACAAATATATATCGAGATCAAGAATTACAGTAAAAGAAGTGTTTTGTGTAGTAAACTATTAACTGCATTATATTATTTCTTACTATGTATAAACAAGCTTACGAGTGTTTTCTTCTTCTACTAATCAATTGAATTATACAATAAACTTACAAAGGTTAATGAAGGAGATATCATATTTTGGTTAGTTGGCTCCGCTATGCGTTAGCCAAAAAATGATAACTTACATTTTTTAATTTGTATATATCATTATAATATACGAAATTAAATACCACAAAATAATAGTCGTAGTAGTGGGAGATAGTGGAGAGGTGAGACCAGCAGATCGTGGCTCCTATAAATACCCATTAAATTAGCACAAGTCGTTAATTGTTCTTTAAAAGGTATCGGTTTTTTTAGCCGTTAAAGCTCCCCAATAAGAAAAGCGAAAGACTCCTCTGTTTGACCGGTAACCTGCTCTGCTCCCTCTCTGCGCCGTGTAAAGTTCCCAGTCTTTGTCTTCTTCATCTTCGCGAGCGAGTCGTCGACGACGAGTCCACTCAAAACATCGCACCTTCCATTAAAATCAGAGCTTCGAGCTCCGATCCAACTCGAAATGAAGATGGGTTTTTCCAAGGAAGAGAAATCGAAGAAGGTCTTGCGAGGAGTCAAGACCCTGTTCTTCCTGATCACCATGTTAATCTCTCTCCTCCTCTTCTCCGCTCCGGTGCTCCTCGTCATCGCCGACACGCTCCTCCCGTCGGCTCTCCTCTCCGCCTCCCTCTCGCCGTCGTCTCTCTCCGGCGAAACCATCTCCTCCCACTTCTCCAACTACGATTTCCGATACTCCCTCATCGATATTCCCCTAATCTCCATTGTCAGATCAGCTGTTATAATCTGTAAGTCAAAATCACGATTTGGGGTATAAAAAAGTAATATTTTTTTCTTCTGGGTATTGATTGATTTGTTGTTGGTTTGTGTATCAGGTGTTTACAGTTTGTGCGATGGTCCGAGGCTCTCTCGAGGGCCGTATCTGGGGATTACTATGATATGCTCTGTTTCGTCTCTGGTTTTTGTTTCTTTAAAAGCTGCTTATGTGTTTGGGGCTTCGAGCTCCGATCATGGGGTTTATGGTCGAGCCATGGAGATTGTTCTTTTCATATGCTCTGTGGCTCTGGCGATTGGTCACATGATTGTGGCGTATAGAACCAGTTGCAGAGAGAGAAGGAAGCTTCTGGTTTACAAGATTGACATTGAAGCTGTAAGTCCCCTGTTTTTTTTGTTTGTTATTTAATCGATTTGGTTGCAGATTTAGGAAGATCTGAAAATTTAAGTATAGAAATTGGATCCCTCTGCAGAATTTATCATTGTCAGTATTAAATTTTAATTAAAAATCTTCAATTTGCAAAGATTTTACTTGATTCTGCAGAACAAACTCACATGGTTTTGGTGTATTTTCTGAGAGACCCATTGGGCAGAAGAGAGCCCACATGACCCCCAAAATGCCCTGGCATTTTGGTTTGGTTGGTTAGTTACTATTTTTATTCTTTTCAAAAAAAAAAAAAAAACATCTCCACCTAATTCAATACTTTGGTTTTCCAAAAAAATACTATAAATTTTTTGGACCTGCGGCGTCCATAAATGTGTGCCTAATAACATGAGCGGACAGTGAGAGCGGACACGTTGTAACATAATCAACCGTTACATGTACTTGGACATTTCCTATAACATTTGGAGGGTACACATTGGGTTCCCTTTTGACTTACCATTGAAGTCTCCAGTCAAAATAATACATTTAGGCCTTTGTGTTCTGAGAATCTGTATGTGCACACATTTGTCAACTGGAATATAAGCTTTAATCTGTTATCTTGAAAGAAACTTATCAAATTCTCGCGCGTATTCTCCATTTCTGTGTTATATTTTAGTTAATTTCACATTCCGAGTTCAAGAAAGTACTCTATTTTGATTGTTAGATTCTTGATAGGGACAGAGATATAGAACTTAGAAGTTTGGTAGCAAGTGGAGGAGGACTGAGTTAGGCCACAACACGGTTTCTTTATATTTTTTTTTTTGGCCTTACTTGTGTAAGTTATGGCAAGCATGATAGGTGTTCCATCAGATGCACCTATTAAGGATGCGTGTAATTGGCACATACATTGAATCTTAGGGAAGAAGAAAAAAAAAAAATACTACTAAACCAGCAATATTCTTACTAAAGTCTAAACAATACGTATGGTTTTTGCGATGTGCAGGTTTCAGCTTGTAAAAATGGGTTTCCGAGGTATCAGAAGATCCTACAAGAAGAGAGAACCAAGTGAATAACACAAATTCTAACTTATATTTCAACTAGGGAAGAATGGGATTCTTCGTGGTCCGGTTTCAGGTAATGTCTCTTAAAGAATCTTGATCTTATTATAGTATCTATTTTGACAGTAAAATTATGGTTGGATGTGTCTGTTTGTGAGTTAGCCATGTGCTTGCCTAAATATAATATATGACAGAGAATACAATCCAACGAACATAATTATATATTCACTGATTTTGTTCTTTTCGTAGATTCTTAAAAATGAAACTAACTCGTCTGTATTGTTCTGTTTGGGTCGCAGATTTATCCGAAGGAGAGATCAGTAACCTGCAGACCGAAGAAGAAGAAGAAGAAGCTACTAACTAACATACAGACACTATCAGCAAGCAACAACTTGGAGAACCATTGATAGTATTATACAGTATACAAGTATTTTTGTAATATGGTATCTGGTTGTGTATCAGTATAGAGTATTTTGTATTTTTTCTTTTTGTTCACCATGTTATTACTAACAAAATGTACAGTTTGTGATCGATGATTCGATCTATACATAGCTATTGATCAATCTCGGATTCTCAGCTCGTTGTGTGATCTTTTTGACATGAAATTTTCAAGCAAACACTTGATGGTTTGAGATTTGGTTATGCAACTTGATGTTATGAAGAAAAAGTGGCTGTGAATGCTGCATTTAGAATCCATAGTGTCCAGTTGGATAGAAGCATTTTCGAGTCAAAATATGGTGGAGATATTATCCAGTTTCTTAAAAGATGTTGTTCACTTGCTTTAGGGACAACTTACAAGCATTGACAACTCAAATATGCTGCTGATATTAGTTTTTTTTTTTTAGTTTAGGCTAAAGTATTTATGTTGTTTGCTTTTAGAATAAAGTCCGAACAGTTCAACATTTGTAGCTTAATAACAGTCCACTATGCTTCATCTGAAATTATTATAAAGCTCCTGAATTGACATGAGAATGCACAAATTTTTATATTCTCAAAATAAATGACTTGTTTACTTAAAAGTTAGTTATACATGAATTACAAATAATATTCACATTATAAGTTAGTCAGTACCCTATAAGTTTTTTTTTTTTTTTTTTTCTTAAAATAAATGTTTTTTATGAGACTATTTTTTCTAAGTCTCAATCAAGATATAGAACTACGTAGTCTTTTGTCTTCTTGTCCAGCTATCAAAGGGGGCAGGCTAGTGGGCCTGGACTTGGTTTTCAAATGGAACCTCTTGTATGGTGGAGCAGGGCCTAAGTCCAGTTAATACCTAGGGGCATGCGAACAAAGAACACCATTAAGCGAGAATCTCTGATGTGGGTTCGGGATTTCGCCTCCGGCGTAAAA
>JAYMTK010004129.1:0-11472 GCA_036897405.1 Pelargonium myrrhifolium | reverse complement strand
CATACCACACTAACTAACTTCTCCTTAATTTTTCTCAAAATAGAAAGAAGGACACTCATTTTGGGACGGAGGGAGTATATAACTTTTGATGTTTAAGAGATGTATAAAGAATTAAAATTGGTTGCAGCAAACTGTTGTGGCGTCTGTATATGTTATAAGAGTGCACACACACACACACAAAATGAGCCTTTCTGTAATCAGTCTGAGCATTATTTTTATGTAGCCATGAATTTTTGTTTTATGTATGCTTATTTTATCAGAAGCTTGTGAAATTATACAATACCTTGAGCATTAAGATACCATTTATCAGTGGCAAAGTTTCTCAACCTTCCACTCATGCTATTACTAATATTAAATAGAACAAAAAATTCCTTTTTTTTTTTTTTTGCATTTAATTTCCAACTGTTGATGGTAAAAATTTATAAAATAATACCCCAAGATACAATATACATTTTTTTGTTGTTAAAATTTACATAGATAAACATCCGTCAAAGGGGACAACTGGTGTCAACATGCGTAGTATACTTGGCATTACTCAATATTACTTCCCAAGTCTGTTTTGTTTCCTTCATGTTTCGTTGATAAACTAATATTCTCCTTTTAAGGTGTGGACATTGTAAAAAGCTGGCTCCTGAGTGGAAGAGGGCTGCTAATAACTTGAAGGGGAAGGTTAAGTTAGGTCATGTTGACTGTGATTCAGAGAAGGTATGTATGCATATCAGATACATCTGTTAAGCTTTAGTTACAGGTTTTAAGTTTCAGGCTGTCTTTGAGTTTTTTATGAAATATTTTCACTATTTGGCTCCCTTGCAATAACTGTAGACATTTATTAATTGGAATATCTATAATCTTGAGCATCTTTCTCATCTAACCTGACTACCTCTTTAGGTTAGTGAGGATACAACTGCATGACATTGCAAAAATTTGAATAAAGTCAACTTCACTAGGCCTTATAAGCACATGGTTTACAACAATGGATTGAAAGTGAACATTATTTTCTAGATTGTTAACTTCTCATCTCAAATTTCTTGTTCTATCTGGAGCATCCTAATCTTGTTAAAGAAGCTGCATTTAGGTGATCCTCATTTCAACACATCAACCTGAAAATTCCATTATGCATCGCAGAACTGCAGCTAGTCTATTGATCTACTTTCATGATGTCAAACCATTACAGGAGCCTTGGCATTACATAACCAATCACAACCTGCCATAAGCCAATTTTTGTTGTCTTTAGTTTATAGACAATTGACAAATCTACCTCAATTTTGCTGGTTTATTTATCTGCATTATACACAACTTATGCAGGACCGCCCTGATAAGTTGCAGTTGTCAACTGCACTATCTTGATTTCTCCAAGATTAGTTTGGAGCTCCAAGTTTAGAGTTCTTTGATTGATTTCCATGTACATAAAAATCTTCAGTTATAAATTGGGGTTCGCACCAGTAATTTTCATGAAACAGTGGTGTTTGCTTGAAACCCTGGTGATAATTAAGTGAAATTATTTGTTCACTTTATTTGAATCTCTTAATATTATTATGTGCTAGCTCACACGGTTGTGATTTGGTGGCATTACCAGTCTTTGATGAGCAGGTTCAATGTGCAAGGATTCCCAACCATCCTGGTATTTGGTGCTGACAAAGAGAGCCCAGTTCCATACGAGGGTGCCAGAACTGCCTCAGCTATTGAATCATTTGCACTAGAGCAGCTTGAAACTAACAGTGCACCTCCAGAAGTAACTGAGCTGACGGGCCCAGTAAGCCTTTCAACTTTCACCGTCCTACAAAAGCTTATTTATGTATGTGATTGTGCAAGATTGTAATCTGAAACTTCTAACCTTCCCTGTAGGATGTCATGGAAGAGAAATGTGGTTCTGCTGCCATCTGTTTTGTTGCCTTCTTACCTGATATCCTTGACTCCAAGGCAGAAGGAAGGAAAAAGTACCTTGATATGATGCTGTCGGTTGCAGAAAAGTTCAGAAGGAGTCCTTACAGGTAAGCATGCTAGAATTATTTATTTGTAACTATAATGTCATTGCTAGCGATTTCTTTTTCGTAAAATCTTGTGTTGTGCAGCTATGTATGGGCAGCTGCTGGAAAGCAGGCAGATCTTGAGGAGCATGTGGGTGTTGGTGGATATGGGTATCCAGCATTGGTAGCTCTGAACGCCAAGAAGGGTGCATATGCACCACTTAAGAGTGCATTTGAGCTTGACCAAATCAAGTAAGTAGCTTCCTAGTAGTTTTTGTTTGAGTAGCAAGCACCAGATAGGCCGAGTAGTTGACAAACCAGTTTTTGTTTCAGTGAGTTTGTGAAGGAAGCTGGTCGGGGAGGAAAGGGCAATTTGCCTCTAGGGGGGACCCCAGTGATTGCCAAGACAGAACCATGGGATGGTAAAGACGGAGAGATCTTGGAAGAGGATGAGTTTTCGCTTGAAGAACTCATGGGAGAAGATGTTGCAACCAAGGATGAGTTGTAGTAATCTTTTGAACTTGAATAGAATTAGTGATGGTATAGAAAGGGAAGGCTAAAAAATGATCATTTCCCAGTTCCCACCATTACTTTGTTAGGCACTGTTTTCCAAAACCACTTTCCCAATAGTCAGATTTTTGTAAGGGACTCGCTTTGTAGTCATTAACTACTGTCAAGGATAAATATATATTGAATTGGCTTTGACATTGTGAATACTGATAGGATATGAATGCTTATCAACTAGAGGTGACAATTCGGATTTTGAATAGGATAAAATTTAGAATTTTAGGGGTCGTTCGCTTAGCTATTTTCAGGTGAATTTCTAGGAATTCAGGACATATTGGACATTTTAAATTTCTAATTCTCATGTTCGTTTAATTTTTTAAGAGGGGTATATTTGACATTTTAAAAAATTTCTCTTTCCTCCTTAGAATTGAAATATTTAAAAATCTAAATATTTGAAATTTCATTGTAGGGAGTGGAATTTGAAATATTCACATTTTTGAATATTTCAATTCCTAAGAAAGTAGAATTCAATTCCGATTCTTTATTTTTATGAAAAACTAAACGAACGGTCCCTTAGTGTAGAATGGGTGGATTCCAATCAAATCAAATCCAACTGATCCAACCCAATCAAATCAGATGGTTTGGATTCATATTGGAAGCTGTTGATGAATTTGTGTATCTTATTGATAATACAGAAATTGTATTTTAGTTAGTGATCATAAAAAGATGCAAGTAAAAGATGCATAGTACATTGAGTAAAAACAGAGGTCTAACTTAGATTCATCTATTATATATTAAGGGGAAATAAAACCAGTGTACAATGGGATCATAATCTACAGTGACGATTTTTCAATTAAAGTAGCTATTCCTTATAATTTACAAAAGCATACTCCTGTATGAGCGATACCTTGATGAAATTAGGTCAAAACAAAAGCTTCGGCAAAAATGGGTCATCGGCTTTCTGCTAACTGGATCAGGGATGAGAAGAAACTGCCGAATAATCGTTCCTTTTTCATTTGTTCCTGGACATTACGATACTTCAAAAGCTACCATTCTTTATCCTCCATAAGCATTCTTTTCTCAGTGGTGAATCTGTAAATATTGCTTGGATAAAATCTTCCATCTGCAAAATTAAGTGCTCATCAACATGCTGACAAATATAAGTCCACAACATCTTCTTTGATGATTATATAACTTATTTTCTATATATATATGCCCAAGTCCAAAGGAATTGGAGCAGACTTCCAGATGATAGTTATATTTTGTATGCCTGCGTTAATTCCTAGTATTGTTTTGCTAAAGTGATTTTTTATTTTACTACTGTGTTATAAAAAGAGGCATAGAGGAAGCAAAGAAATTTCTTCAAATCCAACAAGGCCATGTAGAGATGTAAAAAAAAAAAAAAAATTATACCTCTGATGCTGTAAAACCAGCACTGATGAGTTCTCCACTCTCCCAAGTTGACATAATGGATTTTAATGGCATATCCAATATATCTGTGGAACATTATAAGTAGAGGAGAACAAAGATATTAGGTTTTAGTAGCAGTCAGACATTAACTACCAAGGAAAACAGAAGCATCTAACAGAAAATATACCAGCCAATTTCCGGATTTTTAGCAAAGATGGAATGATAGAATCTAGAGGCGGAATAGAATCTTCTGTTCCCTTCCCATTTAGGTTGACAGTGTTCAGGGACTCAAACAACGAAAATAGGTTTTCCAGCATCATATATATCAGTCTTTGAAGCTAGGAACATCACAATACTGGATTAGGAACAAATATATATACATATCCATTTACATATTTTACTTGGGGACAGATTTATGAGAACTCAGAACAACAGCCAATAAACCATACCTGTAATGTCTCCTCTGCTGCCATATCATCTAAAAGGAGTATGTCATTTGCAATTCTAGAAAATACCGATTCCAGAACAATGCACATGCATTTTCTATAAGTTAAAGGCTGCAAGAGTGGCTCCCATATAATTCGTATTTTCTCTAAAATAAAAACAACCTGATCAAACATATCACAGCATCTTGTCATGGAAAAATAATATAAGGGAAAAATATACTGAAAACAAACAAATTTGTGTTACTAAAAAACCTGCTCTACGCAGAACTTTGCTGATTCAAACTGTTGGATCTGATGGGTATTTTGAAATCCATCGGCACCATCTATAGCCTTACATGAAATATATTCCAAATGAATGTGTTACTTGCTATATCATTAATACTGATGAGTACAGCCCAATGCCATACCAAAAACATTACAGCAAGAGTTTACCTCTTTCAAATTAATAATTACAAGATGAATTTGTTTCTGTAGAGTTCCTTCAGCCATTAGATGAAACCTTGGAGCCATATCCACGAACACTGTATGTTCCTTTATGGAGCTTGGAAAGTCTGAGCGATACTGAAACACGGACAATTATATGAACTAACAGGAATATTATATACATATATATCAACACACCTACACTATATATAACACTAATCTATATCCCTTTCTTCCCCCAACCTCATAATAAGAAGATTTATACAGGAGAATGTGTTTGAGTTACCACAACCCAGGAGAAATGAACTTATTTGTAACCAGCGAGTTGCTGCATGATCTATGTTTTATCATATATCAATGTATGAATATCAAGAGAGAGATGAGTTGAGCAAATGTGAATGTATTAGCATGTTATAACACCAAGGCTGGCATAAGTGCGCCTTCCCTCCTATGGAGGGAGCTGCAAAACACTAGGCTTTTAAATAATTACTGGTTATCACATTATTGCGTACCTCAAATGCAAGCCCAAGAATCTCCTGAGATAAATAAAGACAGTCATTGTGCATGAGAATAGCAGCTTGGTTGATTCTATCGAGCTGTCTTTCTAGCTTCATTAGTCAAAAGAGAACTGACAATCAGGATGCATAATTGCATATACAATAGACCAGAACATATTGGAATGTTTCACATTAGTTCCTCATAATCTAGCAAAATTTAAAGAAATTTTTGCCCATGTTGCAGTCTGTACTAACAACCATACCATAACAGTTTGATGGCATAGGTAGCTTCCACCATATGCAACTACCTTTCATGCACTAACCTTGACGGGGATAACAGCTTCATAAAGAAGTAAGGCGTCCCTAGCAGCACGATAAAATTCCATAGCAACTCTTGGGGATGACAAGCAAACATCCTGCACAAAATTAATGTTGATCAAGATCACAATCATGCCCCAAGAGTAACTTATTTTGTTTGGAAGTTCAAAGTATCGATTCATTCACCTAAGGTTTCACCGTAGCACATGCAAAATGGTCATCTAACACAAAACGGTAAAAGAAAGAAGATGAAGCTTATATGTACTTATCATCTATTTTAAGTTGGCTTTGAACAGGTATCAACACAGTTTTCTGTAATTGTCAATTAAGCTTCCATTTCATGAACAATAAGAGTAAGGAATAAAAAGACTTGAAATATGGCATTTTCATTATGTAATCAAAACAGAATCCTTTTATTCCAAATCTTAACCACGATTTCAGCTATATCAGCCCTCTGTCTGAACGGCAGAAGCATCAAAAATTGAACTGACGCACAATTGATGTGCGTGGGTAGCTGATTTCAGTTAGTTTCACCAGTCACAACTAACCTTAGTATCACTCCTTCGGCTGAGCAACTAATCTTTCTATATATTCCAATACAAATCTTATAAAATTCCCCCTAATTTGTCAATTAACTTTTGACTGCAGAACAGCCTTACAGGAAAATTGCGTCTTCGATATTTTACATATGCAGATCAAGAATAAAAAATAAAACTACCAAATTTTCTAACTGTATCATAGTTCTACTTGAATTGTCTGAAGCACGCTTCATTACTTGAGAAGCTAGTGCATTGATTATGCTTCAACAGTAGAACAGCCAATCGCACAAGTAGATCAAGAAATTAATAAAATAAAACTCCTACCAATCAATTCTCACTGCATCCTAGTAAAGTTCTACTTACTTGAAGCGTCTGATGCACTATCTTCATTAGTTGAGAAGCTGCTTTCGAAACCACACACCTCTCAGACAGAAAAAGCAAGTCTACAACATGATCAGAAGAATCCATGACATTTGAGCTTTCCTGTGGAAATTTCCATCATTAAAATGCAAATGAATGGGAAAAAAATGAAGAGAGAAACAGATAGTCTTGAAATATAATACATTCGTTGGTTAGAACTTAGAAGCTCACTTGAGGAACAAGAAAGTCACACTCCAGAAGCAAATTTCTAGCCTTTGCCAAGATTTCTATCTTTTTTCTAAATGCAAAGTGAACCTCAACATTATCAGCAAAACCGCTCAATCTTTCATCACTGCTGTCAGATGATGAAATGAACATCATATCCTTTAAGGAACTCTCAAATTCAGATGTTAGTTTGATGATGTTCTGAAACTCCGCAAGTTTTGAAGCATCACCGGGAACAACCTGAAAGAGAAAATCTTCAAAAATTAATCTAAATGTGGAAATAAGTCAGACACGTACAATCACCGGTATCAACACATGAAATATACATATAGCATGCAGACCACTTGAGTGAATTAACCACATACGTAAGCAAATAATATTGAGAAACAATCAATTTAACCACACAGAGAAGGGCAGTACAAATCTAATCTATTTTTCGGCAACAGAAAAATAATTTTACACGATCCCAAATTCCCTGCATTGTGAGATGCTGATGATACACTAAGGTACAAAATAACTTCATAATAATTCCCCATTTTAACCACACAAACCACTTAATCACAAGATTTAGGCTCGTAAAATGTATGCTGCAGTAACTTACTCCTTAAATCACAATAGAGAGCAAGATAATGTGCAAAGCATGATGCCCCCACTCAAATGATTTGAGGAATATAAAGATGCCATGGTCTTTGAAGTAATCCATCACATCAAGTTTGCCAAAACAGGAAGAAGCCACTTCAATAGAGGATGTTTGAACCGAAACACTGATTGTGGAAGAACATGAGACAAAGTTGACCTTATATTGAATTTTTAGCTTATAGGTGCTTAGGAAGCAAAAGAAAGTGAGATTACAAGTATATGAAAAGCACTAAAACTCTCTAATCTGTGCATCTCAATGTCTCCAACAGTTATCTTCAGATGGAGAGCTCATACAGAAGGCATCGAATCTAAAAACAACCATCTATGGTGGGGGGGCTTTGAACCACTTATCAATTTGGAAGGATGAATGAATATACTGTTTAAATATCTTCATATGATATGAGAAACTGGGAGACCATAGGTCCATAGTCTCAGGCACAAACTCAAGTTTAGGAATAAGCTGGAGTAGTAATGCAAAAAAAAAAAAAAAATCTTCCATGTTGCTTAGAAACAAGCCATAATACCAGAAGGAAAAACAATCAAGGTTCCTCACAAAAAGCTTGTGGTGCAAGGTAAATAAAAGGAGGCTAATTGACAATTAAACAAATAAACTCACGTGCTACACTTCAAAACAAGATTAGTCACACATCTCCTAATTTTTTGCTCTTTGTATTTAGAGGTATGCCCCAGATTTCTTATCTGCTCTGTAAGACGTTTTGGAAAAGGTTATCAGGTTTCCTAGATGTCAAAACAATTAACTAACCTTTACTTTTGCCACAGGACTCCCCAACTTACCCATAGTGAGCTTTTTTTCTCCCTAAAGCCTAATGAGGCTAATCAGTTATAAACATTTGAGTTCATAATTAGAATTTACAAGCTAATCTGTAAAGTCATGCAACACTTATTTGATTGTATTAGAATTCTTTAAGATGCGGCATCTAATTGTTAAATTATGACACGCCTCTATTGCAAAAAATGACATGGCTGTTTATATCTTCATGACAAATCCAGTACTTCAAATTCCAATGTCAATTAGTAACACTAAAACCTTTAACAGTTCTGGTAATAAGTCCATTTACTCCTCAAGCTTCCATCAAAGCCAGATATCCCAGGACACAATATATCATCTTGGCAATATAGATAATAAGTAAGAAAATAACTGAGTCCAGCAGATAAATTTCAAGGAGACATATTTCAACTCATTATGAAAAGTATGATAATGATCAGACAACAAACTGGAACAAGGCTCAACCACACTAACAACTGAACAAAGTTCAAAGGCAAAGAGCACAAAATAACAATTGAAAAAAGTTCAAAGGCAAAGAGCACAAAATACAAACCTTTGAAAGAAAGTTAGAAATAATCAGCTCTGATATCCGAGGCCATGTCAATCTTCCAAAACATCGGGTCCAAGAACCATCTTGCAAGCATATACATTTGGAGATGAACTTAATAACCTGGATTATCCCCGAAAAGATAGCTTCACCATCTACTTTATCCCTCTGAAAATAAACCAGTAAAACATGAGCACTTCACAAAACTTCACTTGCAAACTAAATACAAATGCTTTACAAGTTGATCAAGTAAAAAAATCCTTTTACCCCATCTACACAAAAATAACTCAAGAAGCGCCACTATTTGAGAAGAGAATGCAAAGAACTAATTTTCATGAGGGGTTAAAGAACAATTACACTTGAGGATGCCCATAACATTTTCTTGACGTCATATGTTAAGCCATCAGCATTACCCAGGCAATAAGTTAATATGGCAAGCAACATATATCTTGACAGTAGACAAAAGTCACAATACTGACAAGCATATTTTACCTTAGCATCTCCTGATGGTATCAACTTCAATACTGCTTCTTTCAGCTCTCCAGTATCTTTGTCTAATTCTTCTAAAAATGAAACTGAGGATCCACAATTTATGACTGGTGCAATGATGGAATTGATCATCAAGTGGCCTACTTTAGAAATCCCATAATCTAATATGCCAATCTCCTACAAAATCCACTGAACTATATTAAAGAACAAACTATGGTAACCTGTTGCTAGTTGACACTAATATTTAACAAATAATTTGAATTTTAGAAGGCCAAATATTAGTGGTGAGTGACTAACCATTCCATAACAGAGTATTCAGAAACATTATAAAAATATTTTTCAACTGTCATGATGTTATGTGTAATTCAATAAAATGGCATGAAACTTTACACAATGTCTTGAATTAAATTTGTACAGAACAGCCTATTACCAGCTAAAACTTTGAACTTAGAAATTCCTGCTCAACAGGATAGAAAGTAGAGCATTGGTAAGAACTCACATCCATTGCTTCCAAAACTGCATGAAGATGAACCCCACTGATTCCATCTACACTTAACTGATACTTAACTTGGACTGTGTTGGAACCCTGATCAAACTGCACTGCATCTTCCAGGAGTCTTCCAAGCACCTCTTGAATCTACAAACCCAAATGCAATCTCTAAACAAATAATCACAAACTCAATAAACATCACCAATTCTGATCAATCACAATCCCCCATCATAACCTTAACAAAAAACAAAAAAAAACATTTTGGTTCCTAAGGAAATGGTGCACAAATTGATTTTTAACTAAATCTAACACATCAGTTCAATTTAAATGGAAAGCTTAGTTTCCAGAGTGCTGAATAGAAAATGAAAAACTTCAATATCATCAGTTTTCTACCCAGCCACACAGAGACAGTGCCAACGATCTTAACGCCCCAGTTGCTGACAAAGAAAACCAGCCAAAGAAAGAAGAAGGAGAAAGTTAAATTGTATGAAGAGAATATGATTTATTTATTTTTTTTGGAAATTGAACTATACTTTATGTTTCCTCGATTATCTCAGCAACCAAACAGAGTCTCAAAATGCAGCATACCTCCTCGAAGGACTCGAACCACTCCTTTCTCAGTAATCCGTACACAACCGGCTCTTTCTCCTTCTCCTTCACATCATCATCATCATACCTCACAGCTTCCTTTAACGCTCTCAGCTCCTCCGCCGCAAATTTGAGCCTTCCAATCCTCAATGCCTCCCTGGCACCCTTCAGCCTCTCGCTGATTTCCACAATTGCCCTCAGCAACTCCAACAGCTCCCTCTTCACTCTCGCCTCCCTCGTCTTGGCATTCATCTCCTGGACAATCTCGCGGATCTGAATGTCGATCGGCCTGTCAGAGATCAAGCGGAGAAGATCGGAGACGTCGGAGGAAATTTCAGCGGACTTGGAAACGGCGTCGTTGCAGAGGGAGATGAGGGAGGAGAAGTCGTGGCGGTGGGAGAGGACATAGGATTGGACCTTGGATTTGATCTGGAGGGAATGGGACTCGAGGCGCTGGATGAGGAGGCGGAGATCGGGAGCGGAGAGCGGCGAGGCGGGGTCGGAGAGGTCGCCGGCGGAGAGGAGATCCCGGACGTTGACTCTGTCGAAGAGGTCGTCCATCGGCGGTGGCGAGAAGCTTCTGTCGCAGAGGAATAGGATGTGGATGGAGTTACGGAGTGTGCGTGTGTGCGGAGGTTTAACACGGGTGATCTGCTAACGTGAGCCGGGAGCGATCGTCGCCGATTATGTGAAGTAAAGACTTGTTAAGATGGTGATGATGATGTTGATAATAAAGCCCAGATCGATGATGCGAAAAAACTGGGCTCATTAACTGGCCCATTTTTATGGAAAGAGCTTGTATTATCCTAGACTCCGTCCAGCCAATTTAAATCTTAAATCAAACTTTTAATAAAAATGATAAATAAAAACTTAAAAAATTATAATACACCGAGTTAAATTACTGCCGCAAGTTAAATCTATACACATGTATGTTAAACTTGGTGAGAAGGCACTAGAGGTTGCTAAATCACCAAGTTTAACAATTTCAAAGCTTATCCTTGCAAAACTTTTCACATACCATAAGTTACACATTGTACCCCTATTAACTAATAGTATTAAGGATAAAGTCTCTATTTAGTCATTGTACTATCCAAAATGGATCAAAATTGTCTATGTACTTCATTTTGTTAAAAAAATAGTCCCTATAGTATCCAAAAATGAATCCATTTGGTCCCTCTGTCCAATTCCGTTAAATTTTTCCGTTAACTATCCTACATGACATTTTTTTTTTTTTACATTT
>JAYMTK010004128.1:0-11474 GCA_036897405.1 Pelargonium myrrhifolium | reverse complement strand
TTTATCCTATAGGCATGTGGTTCATTTGGCTTGCGCGGAACTCTTTGGTTTTTCAATGTTAGTTTTTAATCATTTCTTTTCTTCTCGCATTTTTTTCCTTTCTCTAAGTCTGGCCTGTAGATGATTAGAGTTTTTATTTTGATTCTATTTTTTTCCTTTCTCTAAGTCTGGCCTGTAGATGATTAGAGTTTTTATTTTGATTCTAAAATCAAGTTTAAGGTTTATTTTGGTTGCTTTGATTTTATAATTTCATACACTTAGATATTTCTAGATTTATATTACTCATATGTTAGAGTTTTTCACATTTTACATGACATGCATGTATAAATGACTTCTAAAATTCTCAAATCTGATTTGCAAAAATGTTGATGTATTTATTAATTATCACCCATCGTTGAAAGTTTGTCTCTATATCATGATTTGGATTGGGAAATATACTAATTTCAGAGACAACCATGTCCTCTGCTTTATATTCGAACTCAAATTCATGTATCTATATTTGTTTATCTATTTTTGTTTCTTTTGCCGATCTATAAAATAAAATAAAAAAATTTCAGCCACGATTTGTTAGCCAAAACTCTTAGAAATTACATAAACTAATGCGCCCTAATAAATTTGTGAAAGCGGAATGCCTGTTCGAATCCATTTGTTTTGTCTAACAATTCCGTACCTTGGAATGGGTTACACAAATGCCGCACAAACTCATGGAAAAAATCAATTTCTTGTTTTTTTTTTTTTTACCTATTTACTTTCCGCACAGAAAATGCACTTGTTTTACAGGCAGCATCAGTTCATATCCACGGTAAAATGAAATCCATATAAAATGATACGAACTGAAAAGGGAAATTACTGAACAAAAGAAAACTATGCATATGGAAAACGTTTACATATACAACAATCAAAACTATTGTATTTTCTTCTTCTGCTAAAAAGAAATTGGAGGACAAAAAAATGAACTCAACCCAATCGAATCAACAAAAAAACAAAGGGCATGAATTTTACAACTCAAATGAGAGAAATAATAGAGCTACAGAGCAACATTCCTTGATTGAGGGGTTCAGTTAGCCCTGCACTAGCAAAAGTATACATACATACATACATACATACTACAAATACATATGTCACACCCACGAACACAGCTGCGACCTGCTGCAAGGTTATAAAGCAACTGACTCGATTTCTCAGATGGGGCACCCAACAATGCATGCATATCCATTCCCTATTATACTTGTCCATTCCAATGTCTATGACGGTCACTTTATAAGAGGGCTGAGCCCATCACCTTCCCAACCGAGCTTGAGCATCTGGTCCACTACTTTCAAGCTCAACTGCAACCAATAAACAAGTCACAATGTCGCTTAATACTTGAACTAAAGCCTTCCATAAATTTCTCGGTTACAATCCCTCATAATGCAAGTCATTACAATTCTCTTATATATTGTGTTCATTTAAATACAAGAATTTTAATATTTTCATTTTCAGATGCAGTCACATACTTGTAATTTGGGGTATTCATGTTGGTAGCCTCCTATTTACTTGTTTTCCTTCCAAGTGTAAAGCAGTTTTGAATGTCATGAATGGCCCATTTAAGGGGTATATTTGTCTTAATAATAAATTTTCAAGGATTAACTATCAAGTACAGAAGGTCCTTTATTCAATCAACGAAGATGTTGATCCCGTCAACCAACCTAGGCAGAAGCAGATTTCTGCTCGGCAGTTAAAGTGGGCAAGAAAATCAAACAAATAAAAGAGGGGAATTATAAAAGAAATATTTAACTTACTGCTGGGTCGGTGTAGATTATCAACTTTTTATCAGCAGTTGACACCAAAAGATTTGTATTATCCTTATTCAGAGCTAGAGATATAATATCCTGCTCTTTTTCAAGCTTGAATACATGAAATACCTGCATGAAGAAGTAATTAATAAATTGTTTGTGCAGCAGGTACCGAGCATACAAGACACTTAACAAATAATCAACACCGAAGCTATGATATATTTCAATTACCTTTAGAGTATGTAGATTTAGGAAGCAAATTGATGGTGGTGAAATATCCAAGCTCTTATCCTCCCCAGTTACATCTGATTCACCAATATCCCTACACATGTTTACTCCAATCAAAGCACTCTTCCCGTCGATAGAAATTTCCATACAACTGACGCTTCCAAAGAGCGGAAGTTGTGCTCTAGCAATCGGAACCCCATTAAGAGTAAACGTACTGAGAGTATGACATGATTCGTTCCAAGTCACTACAACTCCATCTGGTGAAATAGCAACAGCATGGGCCTCCACACCGGCCAGCCTCCTAATCAAACGACCCCTTCTAATGGAATGCAACAACACATCCAAGGATTCAGAACACGAAACTACAGCCCCGAGATCTGAATTGACACAACAGTGGAGAACTTCCCTGTGGTGGCCCCGGAGGACATGTATGGGACCTTCAATACGACGCTTCTTGCTTTTGTCTGCCACGATATTCGATAAAGTATTACTACTTATTGAAGTAGGGGTTCCTATACCACTGGAAGAGTCTAACATGCTGCTTGTGTTGGAAATAAATGCCCGATGTATCTTCCAAAGTAAGACTGTTGTGTCTCTAGATCCCGTCACAAGGTAGCTGCTATCAGGAGAAAGAGCAGTGCAAGTGACAGGAGCAGAGTGCCCAAAGGCCGTCTCCAAGGTTTTGGCTCCATCAGAAGATATTAGTTTGATACTATTGTCCACATGTCCGCCTAGTTACATAAAATAAAACAAAAATATCAGAATCCATGTCACTGACAGTTTAAAGCATTCCACAAGAGTTGATGGTACTGGAAAAATTTTGTCCACATGCAGAACTAGTTAAAAGTTCTCGGGATACTAGAATGATAATAAAGATGTTAAATTGTACCATATTAAACATGTATGGAACTTGAGGTCGTTTGATATCTTAGTTAGGCCCTCCCATCAATAGCTTAAGCTTTTAAGTTGGAGTGAAGTTTACCCTTGTATCAGAGCATGGTTTGTCTTGGGAGTGTTGAAGCATCACACATTAAAAGTGTGGAGTTTATGCTTGATATAATATTTGAGTCTTCCACATAATGGCCCAGTATACAAAGTTTGGCATCAGAAGACAATTGAGAGACCATCCACCAAGCTTTGACATCGTGTTAAAATATAACCTTTTAGGCATAAGTAAAGTTTAACATGGCTTCAGAGATTGGTATGGTATTGGGCCGGTGTGGCCTGTTTGTCTTCCCTCTTGTATAATTCTTAGTTCAGGAATATAGTAGGACTCCACATGAGAGGGAAAGGTGAAGTTTGAGACTGTTTGGTATACTAGTTGAGTCCTCCACTTAATGTGACATGCAGCTTTAGCAGTAGAGATTACTCAATTTTTTGTTAGTCCTTTCCAGTTTGGTTTGTCCAAAAGCTCGTCTTTCTATAATAGATTATTAATTCAAAAGATAGACATTGTAACTTTACAGCAAAGGTTAATACTGGAAAATTCCAGCATATTATTGGTATGAGGTATCTAAAACACATTAAATGTTTGTCCCCTTAAAAATTTTGAATAGCAAAGTTGGACCAACAAAGAGGGATGGAGGGAGTAATAAATATGAAGCAAGCAAGGATAAATTAAATATTATACTGTGTTCATACCTGTAATAATTTCTTTGTCGCATGTAATTGAAACAACAGCCGAGCTTATGATTCCGGGTGCAGGAAAAGCTAGAGCTTGGGGAAAACGCAACTCATCAGCCACACCACCTGACCCTTTAAACATGCGACTGAATGTTCCACTAGAAGGGTTAGCAATAGCCTTCCCAGGTTGAAACAGGAAAGGGGCACCCTGGCCATCAGGCGTGTTGGGTTGCCAGTTATGCAGTGCAACATGTGCTGCTGGAGCATTTGTATCAACAACTACTACAGTATCCTGGGATGCATGAATGGCAGCTGCAGGTAGATTGCAGCGCTCATGACCAGGAACTGAATATGGTTTTACAGCTTCTGGATTCCGAAAGATAGTCTACCATATACCCAAAAAAAATAATAATAAGCACAAGGAAGATGAATGATCTTTGCAAGAAAATAAATATAAAAAATAAAAAAAAATCATGGAGGGCCCCGTGCCCACAAACTAGACTACCTCACCAATAATAATAACAAGAAGTCTAAGAACACTTGTTATACTAGTTGGGGAATCCACCAAATAGCTTAAGCTTTCATGTACACAACAAATTTGTTTACATGGTATTTTATCTTTTTATTTTCCAAGTCCATTATAAATGAAATTACCAACGGTTAAGCCATTGCAAACTCTTAGCAAGGATATATGCAAACTAAAGATCATGTGAGCAATGTTGTTATTATGAAGGAATCATGAATCATGATGGCTTCTATCCAATAAACTGAAACATCTGAAGAAATGTATGAATATGCAGTCTGAAGATATGTATAATGTTATCAGAAATGAATAAGTGAGGATATTTTGGTGTTATTGTATATTCTCTAACCTTCTCCATGTATAAAGAGGAAGATCAAACCTAGTTAGGTTCCGACATAATAATTTTTTTGTTCTACAATTTCCACTCTCCTTCTCTTGCTTATAACATGGTATCAGATCCAGTTTTTGGTAACTGATTTGACCTTAAAGCATACTCGTTTTTCCTTTCTTCTCTCAGGTTGAATGAGATAAATCCAACAGAAGAACCTGTTTGTCATTTATTGGAAAGGGTACCCATACACCTGTTGTGGCAGCACAGCTGCAGGTTTGGGTAAGCAGTTGAGGGTGCTGACTGCTGAGAGCACCGTTGGGGCTGCTGTTTATGACGGTGTTGGGTGGGTTGTTGCTGCTGTTTGTTAAGGGCGGTGCGAGTGCACCTTAAAAAATGGTACTGGTTAATAAATTTTCTGCTGCTGTTTGTAAAGAAATTGGCAGGTTGAAGAGGATCAACTCAACAAAAAGTTTAAGTTGATAGCTGAAGGACTAACTTTAATTTTATAATACACAAACATAAGCAAGCAATAGCACTGATGAAGGTTTAGAAAATCAAATATTTAGTCACCTGCAAATGAAGAACTTCAGTCAATGGCATCCTCCTCAAGTGAGGGACCCTGAGAAGTTGGGATGGAGTTTGTCCAAAGTATGCAATCTGATCTTGTGAAGCACGCTGTTGTACCTTTTTCAGTGAATTGAAAAAGAAGAGCTAATCAACAACTATCCATGTAAGACATGAATATTAGACCAAGCAAAGTGGACTTACTGGATCTGATATCTTATCGATATCAACAGCCCCTTCATAGGTAATGTAAAAGAAAACATTATTTGCCTGTATAGCTTCTTTACCTCGTTGCTTATACCTGTATATCAAGTATATTTCATGAAGTACCAGTCAAAAAATTTAACTTTATAAAGGTGGAAAGCAAAGGGAGCCTGAAGGACGTAAGCAAGCCTACCCAAATATAAGATCAATCCATTCATGCAAATTTGCAGAGACATGCTCACTCTCTAGAGCCATCCGATGCTTATGAATAAAATCAACAGGGCTTTCAGCCCAAGGAGGAAGTCTGACAGAATCTGACAACATATATTGAAAACAGAACATTTCCACTTCAGTATAAAGTGGATCAGTCTTCTTATCATATAATGGTAGTGCATTCAAAGTACATACCAACTTTTTCTCCTAACTGGGTTGTGCCAAAGTTTATTGAGTTCCCATTTGTTAAGACTTCAGGGAGGTAAAACATCTCAGGAACCTAGATAAGATACTAGAATAATATGTTAATTACTCAAAAGAAAATTTTCATTAGCAATCTTAAGAGAATAATAAAGAAATAAAGAGGGAGATGTGTGTGTGTCTGTGGGAGAGAGAGAGATGAGGACAGACAAAGCATTCACTGCTGCTGATTGGCAAGAACTAAAAAATAAAAAATAATAATGCATCAATAAAGTCTTCCATGATATTGATTCAGTCAAACAGACACGTACCAATTCTTTAACATCACTCATGTCTTCAAGAACTCCATTCCAAGTAGAAGCAATATCTGAAAACATCCTGTCTGCATGATCAAATTTGCCGCCTTGCAGTTGAATGGAGAGGGTTGTAAAGGGTTCAACTCTAACTAGATAATACAAAACCTGAAAATAAAAATAAAACAGATACACAAAGAAAGATGTTAATACATCAACATGATAACAAATATCATAACACAAATTATCTACACTACATTATAAAGTTAGGACATTTGGTAATTAGGAGACCCCAACGATTCAAAATGATAGCGTAGAGATGAATAGACTGCGGTTGAATAGACTCTTCAGTTTGTAAGAACTAAGAACCACTAAGAAATTGTGTGTGTTGTGTGTGGGGGTGGGGGGCAAAAAAGTCCAATAACCAATAAATTATTAATGCCAAATCTGATAACAATAATTTCAATTCGATTCGATAATTTTAAGACCACTTTATTTTATTTTTGTTGAATATTTGAATTTGGTTTGTAAATCCCATGGCACTTCTATGCATTTGGGTTGTATGAAATATCGTGCTATATATTAATAGACGGATATTGTAAAGGAAATAAGGAGATTGTAAAATTTGTACATCATTATGGATTCCATATTCCAGCTGACAAAATCAAGCAATGAATTTTCCAGCTGCCAAAATCTTGAAGTTTTTAAAAAAGGAAGACGAACAACCAACACCCATCAGGCCAATCGGCAAGGCACTTGCCGCTTGGATTCTTTTAGAGGTCTCAGGCTCAAGTCCCATCAGGGTTGTTGGTATCGCCGAGCAAAAAAAGGGAAGACAAAAATTTATTTCAGATTATGAGTTTTTTACTTTTTGTTTTATATATTTTCATTGTCTAGCCAAAATTGGTATCTTTTAAAAAACAATAGGACATATACAGGGCGTGGGGTGAGAGAGAAGGATTTTCAATTACCTTTAACCAACAGAATGGGATTTAGAAAGTTTAGGGTGATTATCTACGTTAACTGAATCTAAATAACTTTCAGAAACTGCCTTATCAAAATCATTTGAAATATTATCTGAATATCACAACTCTCTTTCTTCTATATTTTCTCAAGTTGTGACTGAAAGTGAACCATAACTATATATTTTTTGATAATAATTGAACAATAAATATCTCACAATTTAGATGATACTAATTTATTTTCTTTTCCTCCTAACCATATAGTTAATATTTTATGTGAACAAGGAGATAACTACAACAATGATTGAGCTATTACACGAGACATTCAAAAAATTAAAATTATTCTTCCAACAAAAATCGAATAGTACTTGGAGTAAATTAATTATAAATGTAATGACAAAGGCCAATGTGAATGACATGTGCCTACTGCCTAGATTTTACAGTTTATCATAACTCGCAATGCAATTATGATTAATATCAACTATATGATTTGACAAGTTACAATGTCTTTCGTATTGTAAAAGAGGTTAGAAATAAGAAGGGAGGTTTCTGTAAGGTTTATCACATAGAAGGACACTTAAGCAATTATCTTTATTGATCCTTAATACAGAAATGAAACTAAAATTTATTTTTTGTTAAGGTTGTTGGTTTGATATTCATTTCAGACTCATCCACATATATTATTCCATTAGCATACCAGTAAGACATTTATGAAACCACAATGAAGTAAATTATATTTGTGAACTAAAGAGGTATGAGAATATATTTCTAAAGATAATATATCCATGGAGTGTGAGAAGAAGCAAACAAAAATAAAAGAAAGAGTATCATTCTAAACATCCGGAAGTTCTATAAATATCACAGTGCACTACTTCTCATCAAATAACTATCAGAGCCAATATAAAGGTTCTCGATCACAGTTTATAATAAAACATCACTAGGCCAAAGAAGTACTCCTGTTTCAGAAATAAATAGAAAAAGGGGAGGTGACTTACTGTCCCAGCACTTGAGTAATGTGAACCATAATGGAACTTCGGAATGACTGGGTCATCAAAGCTAGAATATCTCTCTTGGAATTTTTCTAGCCGGCCAGGATTCAAGGCGCCAACTGGCTGAAAATGTATAAAGCGTATAATGACAGTAGAAGATTTTATATCGATAATGATTGGAAAAAAGAATCATATTGTTTTACCTTTGAAAGATCTCGATAAGACGAAGGATCATCAAAATTTAAAGTCTTGGAACTGTAATCAGAAAGAATCCATGGAAAAACGGGATACTGCAAGAAAAATGAATAAATAGTAAGGAAATTGAGGACAGGGTCATGAATTCTTCCCTGAAAAATACAATTCCCAAATATCCACCTGTGTGATGTCATTATAACTCCGCCCGGCCAATGTATTCAGATGCATTAGATATTCAAAATTGCTAATCTGCAGAACCATTGAAATTTCATTCGTTGTCCTTTCAACTTTTATACACTGAATTCCAAATGTAGAAAATACACAAATTCAGAAATTGTACCTCCCATCTAGCCCAACGTTCCATCAGCTGAGTTCTCTTCAGGAGTTGTTCAGGTCTCTACAGCCATAAAAGTTAATAAAATGTTTTTTAGACCCTTATAGTACAAAAAATATCAAGATTATTTTTAGTCCAAAATGGAGGTCCAACGGGTCGAGTTACACAATAGGAGGTAGCTCTCCTCATTTCCCATAACCCCTCCCAACTCCATCCAATAGAATGGATTTAAATCCACGACTTCTGATAGAGAAGTGTGAGGCTCAAACTATTGGGGTGTCCCCTTGGGGACAATACCATATATTACTTATGGCAGCAAATGCCAAATGAAGCTTCATGGTGGACATTATGCACCTCATTTGGAAGAATAAGTGCACACCAAAGGCACAACACATCTTAATTTTCAGAGAAAATGCAAATTATGTAATACGCAATTAATGATACTTTGGCTTCATCAGATGCATCTGAATTTGTCCTAAATTATGCCGTATGGTAATTTTGGCACTACATCCATTTGTTACAATCAGCCACTTTGAATCGTGTGTGTGAGAGAGCATAAGCAGTACAAGTTTCTATGTAAACCTGAGTTGCCAGATAAATATTGTTCAAATGTGGAGGACGGGATTGGACAATAGCTCGATATGCATTTTTTCGTCCCTCGGTACTCTGGAGGAAAAGAAACAACAAATTTAATTAGCAGCCAGGAAATTTCAAGGGTAAGAAATGATCAACTGCCTTTTTAAACTGATAACAGAAATGTCATGCATAGATTAATTAGCAATACCCCAAAATCAAAGAAGAAATTTGACCGGTCAATCATAAACAGTTCCAGAGCACTTCTTCTTAAAAGATATCTGAGACACATAAACAGTAGAAGACATTAAAGAGAGACAATACATATAGCAACACATTATGTGTATGTAGTATACACAAGACTCGAAGTACTACAGAGTATTGGACAAACAGAGTTAAGAGCAGCCCCAGAGAATAACGCAAAGATAAAAGAAAGAAAAAATATATTTTACTGAAATCATCTGTCAAGAGTTTCATCTACCATTTCATGGCATCAAGTAAAATATGAACTGAGAAGAAATTATCATCTCTCTGAAATAACCTATTGCCTGTTCGATTAGCTGGTCGACCTATTCAATACACACCACACACACACACATACAAACTGGCACAAACAGAACTAGACTGACAACTGGTTTGGCCAGTGTGGTCATTGGACGAGAATAAAGTAGGAGTTTTGGGTCAAATTTTTTCTCTCCTACTTCTATGGCTGCAGATGCAAAAACCTTCCTTTTGGTTTTTGCTCCTTTTGGCCTCTTTTCCATCTCCTGCAAAGGCTAAAGTAGGTTTTGGCCAATGCTTACAAAATCTAATTTCTCTTTCCATTGTCTCCTTAATCCTACATGGGACCTCCTTTTGGAGCTCTATAGAGTTAACAAACAGGCTCATAGTAAAACATCGCGAAGACGGTTCAACCTATTACTTCTTAGCTGTAAACTTAAATTTAACTTCACATATTTATGTAACTAAATGGTCATGATCAATGTTGTAAAATAAGAAATCAATTAGTAAATCAGAGGGTTCATTTTATGAATGGGGAATCAAATCAAAATGTACGGTTCAGACACGAGATTTTAATGAAAACTAATTTATGATAAAACAACATAATATGCACAGATTTTGGAATAATAAGTTAAACTCACACATACAGACACTACAGAAAAAGAGGGGTAACTTAAACAATGGCTCGCAGCAGCTTTAGGAGATTAAATAACTTTGTGAGTAAGCAACTTTGATTAGAGATAGAGCCTATCGGAAAAGGTAAAATCTATTAAAAACAACTTTAGATCAAATATATTAATGGAAGAGGGAAAGTCTTTCAAATTCAGTACATGATAAAAAGAAGGATGAAAAAACAGATACTTATGTGCTTTTGTAAACCGAATCACAACATCATAGGTCAGCTGTCAATGTCGAACAACCATATTCAAACAAAATTGGCCAAAAAATCTGCCATAGAGGTTCAAAACTTACAAACAAGATGAAATATTTATGGATTCATAAATGTAATAAACTTCTAAAAGGTGATGGTGAAGCACACTGAAGCCAACTATCTTTAATTTGATTGATTTTAAAACTTGAGTCTTGAAGGCCATTTCTTTAAGTGATAGTATTACATGACTCAGCTTCTGACATGCATGTATGACTCGCATGTCAGAAGCCAACTAGTTAACTAAAAAATTTGTTAATGCAACTGACATGAGACAAATACAAAAACAATATTAGAAAATGCAGCATTTAAATGACGATGTTGCAACACTGCATCAAGTTTCGTGAGAGAAAGATCAAATATTTTCCATCATAACAGGAGAATACCATCTCCATGAAGAAAAAAAACACTTTCTTATCATTACAGTTAGAATATCCCTCACAATATCCTTATATTTCTAACTAAGATATCTGGAGTGTCTAGATGAGTCATTTTCAAATTAGAATGGTTGTTGAATAAAGATTCATATTGTGAATCGATAAAGCAAGATTCATATTTGTAATATGAATGGGTTAGATACACACACACACACTAACTTTTTTTAATATAATGTACATAACTAAATCTGAAAAATAAGCTTAGAAAATAATGGCAGAAGAGAGAATGCAACTTGCTTTGCACAATTGTATTACACGTGAATTTTGATATTCTTAACGAGTTTAAAACTAATTATAAAATATCTAACTTATAGTCTAATAGGAATAGGACTGTAAATGCAAATAAGTATTATTTATTATCTTGTTTTCTTTTCCTAGTTTTCAATTTCTAAACACATTTCTTGGAGACATTAATAACTAGGGGTGTGCAAACGGATTCCGGATGCGGATACGGATATTATCCGAAAAAAATTTCCGGATGCGGATATTAAAAAACTCTTACCAATGTCCATCCATAGAAAACCGGATAATATCCGTATCCATATCCAAAATTATTCCGGATAACGGATATTATCCAAATATCCAAACTTTTTGACATCA
>JAYMTK010004127.1:0-11476 GCA_036897405.1 Pelargonium myrrhifolium | reverse complement strand
TTCAATGACTAAGATTAATTGTATATTATACATGTAAAAATACATGTATTTCTAATACATGGAAAAATACTTTTCCTTTTTTATATGATTATATGAATATAGTAGTGGTTCGTCCTATTGGCCCAAGGTCAACAAAACGAGTTGGATATGAGTCGGTGTAGAATTCTTGTAGATGACCTTCACATTTAAAATATTTTTGGATGAACTTTCACTTTAGTGCTTGGGCTTGGCAAGTAATGGCATGCACTCCACAAGATTGTACACTGGTAAGCAAGAATGAGGGGGGTACCCTTGGATTTTTGTCCAAACTTGAGAGTAAGCATTTCTACCATTGCGAATTAGGGGTGTGTGGTTGTGGAATTTTGGAGAGAATATGAGATCCAGAAATGTCTGTGACTAGTTAAGCCAGGGGGCAAGGTTAGGTCTGGAAGACTCATACCCACCAAATGGGCCGCAAACCAAAGTAAGGGTCCTTTTAACGCCGCAAGCCGGAAAAGGACAAAAAGGTAAAACATATTTACAAGACAATCAATATAAATAGAGCAAGATAAAGTTGTAAAGGTAAGCATAATTCTCTAAAGAATAAACTGTTATTATTGAATATAATATGACTTTGGCGTCGGAGGGTTCATCCATTGAGAGATATTGTTTTACAAGGAATATGAGATAGGGAAAGAGATAAAGGGTGTCAAGTGGAGTAACAGTCGAACTATGACCTGGACGAGGTAACCCACTTTTGATAGAGACCCCATGTGTTTTCATATTACTGCCTCAAATGTGAAAATGAGTTCTTAGTTAAGTCAAAATACTAGAGAGAATTCTAGAAAGAGAAAGTAGAGATGAGGTAATAAACACCCGTGAATGTTGATCCATCTCTCTTACCAATAGATTAGCATTTATACTCACTAATAGTTTTTGCCACATGTCGATGCATGTTTGGTTATTGACAAGATGCGTTCCACTTTGAGGCCCACTTGTGGTATGGGATATAGCTTATCGAGCGTGCCATTAGTGGGCGCCGAGAGAGTCTGAAAGTTCCCGCATGCTTTTTGAGCATTGCGGGGAGGATCAAAACCTTTAGAAGGCTCTACCAATTTGGGTAGTGTCCTAGCGTTCGAGAGAAATAGATTATCATAGTAATATCCGGTGAGACGGGGAGATTTTGTGAGGCAAGTTGAGAGATCTCATCATGTAGAATAAATGTTGTTTCTTTTTCCAATTATTTAGGGATGCTTGGCACACAACGAGACGACAAGAACAACTCAAAGGGTCACGATCAAGGAGTACTCAACTTGGTCGGCTAAGTGTTTCCTGATAGTGAAGGAAAACATTCGCGGGGTGCAAGTTTCTTGATCATGAGAGGAGTTTTGTAGTTGTGAGAGTGTGCTTTGGGGGAATAGTCTTCGGGTGCCTAATCTTGGGAGAAAGTCTTCGATGCTCAACTTGGTAACATGTCTTTGGGTGTTCGTTCTTGGGGCATGTCTTTGGGTGCCCGATCTTAGGAGTAATTCACATGCACGTGTTCGGTACCAAGTCCGCCGGCACGCGTTTTGAAGGCATGCTACAAGATCTTGGGGGTACGTACGTAGGGCCACCATTTGTCAAACTAATTTATAATTTTTCAAATAACATCATAAAATATTAAATAGATCTTACCAATTCCTATGGTTCGTGGTTTAATGGAACACATCTAATTGATGAAGTGATGTATTCCTTTCTCAAGTATGTATTGTAAGCAAATTGCATTTAATTATATTTGCAAGATGCAAATGACTTTTCATCTGTATAGACTTATGATGCTTATTAAGAGAAGAAATAGACTTTTCCATTTAATTATACGATCTAATACAAAATTAGTTTATGCACTGAGGTGCTTACTCTATCTGCTTATGTTTGGGGTGATTTTGTGAAAGTTCATTTGTTATTTGACACTATCTCCTCGTGATACTTTATACCAATAGACCTCACCAAAGTGTTTGACGACCAATATCTGTGATGCGATTAAGTTCATTTGTGTTATGGGTTGTAAGTCATTAAAAAGAATTAATTATTTATACTAAGTTTCTAAAACTTTTTAAGTCGTATGTTTTAGTTTGTTCCGATTATAATAATTGGAAATTTTATGAACTCAACAGTAAAAGCTACCCAGAGATTTGGGTTTTGTTTTGAGTTGGAGGTGTAGAAATCGGAATGAAAGTAAAAAAATTCTGTGGGATTATGTTATGTTTGATATTCCATCTCTTTTTAGTACATTTTTTAACCAACATATATTTTAACTTGCTATTTACTATTAATCTTGAACTACCTAATTTTCCCATCTATTAGAAATTAGACACACCCATGGAGGTGGCGCAGTTGATTTGTTAACACAAGCTGCGTGAATCTAAAGAAGTCTCGACTCCGATCCCCATTCACACTCATTGAGAGAAGTAAAATCTTTAACATATGAACAAATTTCAAATAAAGATTAGTATGAGTGTGGTCAAACACCTTAAATGTGCTAAGTTGGTGCGTCGGGTTTGGTTGACGTTGTGCCCGGTAGTCTTCTGGCATATTTGGTTGTCGAGGAATAAACTCCATTTTCAATCCACTCGCGAGACAATTCAGGAATCATTCTTCAAGATCAGAAGCTTCATATTTGCTCTTTTCAAGGAGGATTTCACAGACAGTTTGGTACAAGACTGTTTTGGTCTTTGGTGTTCATCCCCAGCTGAATGCTTGGCTTGAGGTTTTGTGTTTATTCTTTTTGGTTCTTTTCTTTTGTACTTTTACCCTTTGGGTCTATATATAAAAGTACTGCTTGCCTTATCAAAAAAAAAAAAATGTGCTAACTGCCAAAAGTGTGGGCTCTCTGGAGTCTTTTGAAAAAAAAAAATAGAAACGTAAATGCAAGCCAAAACCCTTAATTAGTTAATTATAACATAATTATTAACTTTTACATGTAGTCAAATGATATTTTGAGATATAAGAACTTGTGTATCAAAATTCTAAGTCTTCATCTACTATTATAGTTATATAAGGTGGTTGTTTATTTCAAGTAAAAAATATTGCATTGAACAGGTCTTTGTGCTATTTTAAAATTTTGTAGTTTTTCTATGGAATGAAAAGAAAGAAAGTAGCACAACCGGAAAATGTTCTATCGTCCTACGAAACCTAATGAAGTGTTAAATTCCCCAAGTAATTACCAAAACCAATAAAAAAGAATCAATATTTGAAACAATTAGTAGCATCATTACTGATTTCATTAAAACGTCCGATTAGATGTTGAAAAAGGTTGAAAGAATATATCCCTGTATGACTACTTTACAACCATCAACAAAGTTTTGTGGAAATTCATAATAAAGAAAATATACTATCATTAATAGGATTTATTAACAAATCATTTCATTTTTTTTTTCTCTGTTGCTGAACAAATGTTACCTATGCAAATGAATTACCAATATTTTGGTCTCGTTTGGTACATGAAATCTAGAAAATACATTGGATTGTGATTTGTGAATATTGTTAGAATTTATATTTTACGGATGTACATTTTTGAAAATTTTGAAATATTATTTTATTATTTTTAAAGAATCTAATAAAATATTATATTTGAAATGTAATTTACCGAAATGTTAACAATATACTTGGATTTCGATAGAGACATATGTCAGTGTACTTGGGTTTGTGAGTAATTGGGTCACCAATATTCATTTGTGGATTCATGAGATCATTGTACGTAAATTTGTTAAATTTATTCTTGGTTTGAATTTTTTGGTTGTTCTTATATTAGATGTGATTTGTGAGATTTGATTTCTAATATGTTAAAATTTTAGTGGATTATATGAGATTATTGATTTTTGTATGATTTTTAATTTTGTTTATAGATGAAACCGGTAAAAAAGAGTTCATGAGCAAATTAATTTGAACTTTTTCTGAAAATGTACATGTCGGTGGTTGAAATCTTCAAAACTCACTGGAATCTTCGAACCTTAAAGGCTCCAAAGTTGAATCATAACTACAAAAGTTTATGTTTAGAGAAGGTTATAATAGGTATTTTAAAATTATTTCTCTTATGTGTTATGCACATGCTTACTTAAGTGGTCAATTTCGGTTAACTTAGCTAACATAATAATTTTTGACAAATTTTAGATGGTAATTTGTTTTCCGAATTTTGTTAACGAAGTATATATTTTGAGTAAGTAGTGCATAATATGAATATAAGAGTTATTTATAATTTCTCACATTTAGGCAAAGAAGTTCATTGAACATTTTATAGCACTTTTTGGTCATAGAAATAAAAGTAAAACATTCCATTTTGGAAGAAAATGCCAAATGTCTAGAACGTTAAGTAAATTGTGTTGGATTTACAAAATTAGGAGCAAATTTTGACTATTGAATTTACAAAATTATTTTAGAGTAAGAGTTTACTTGGTTGCCCTACCTAGTTTTGACAAGAGTTGCCACTTGAAAAGGTTGAGAATTAGTGAGCATGCATGCATGCATGAAGATGAGAGGCACGCACAGGCGCATATATACATGTATATATGTATATATATATACTCCCTCTCAAATTTCATAGTTGCTGGCGGAATCTATTTTATTCTTGACCATGTGTATGAGTCTATGGAATCCATGGACACTAATTTCATGCCCTATTCAAGAATTAGTGAAGACTTTCAAAGGGATATAATCCATAATATGATGGCTCAAGAACAAAAGAAGGAAAAGAATATTATGCTCAAGAGGTGTAGGCTCGAAAATTTTACAAGGTCTTAAGATCGGAAGGGTTCTGTCTGAAGGTTAAAGTTCAAGGACATCGAATCTCTAAAATAGTAGAGATTTTCTGTTCATTCTCGTTCTCGGCGGATTATAATGGAAAACGTTTTAAAGCAAATGTCGGTCAATTGTGGAATCCCAAAATTTACCAATCTTTTAAGCACTCATGAAGTTTTAACCTTGTATCCTTTTGGTTAATTTTAGTCTTATGCTAATTTAATTTAGATTAGTTTGTTCAATTCTCTAGTTATGTCCTTGTGATTTTATTATCTTGTTAGGTTGTACTTGTTTTATTTTCCTTAAATGAAATTACGGTTTTTATATAAAAAGAGTTTCAAAAATGCATTTAGTTATACATAACCCTAAACTTTTACATTTCCTGGGAGGAATTCAGAAACTTCACTAACTGGGTAAATTTAGGAATATTACAAGTCAAATAAAATTTTGATTATTAATCAAGTGTAACCCAAGTATTGGTAGGAATACTAAGAACAATGATGAGAGAAAAATTAAACTCAAAGGGCATACAAAAAAATTTCATAATTTTAGTTGGTTCAAATATAAAAAATAATATGGGAAAACATGAAAAGAATTTTTTTTTAAAAAATATGGTATATTTTAAACAAACAAAAAATTTAGCGGGTACATGCCCCCAGACCGTATAAGCTAGATCTGTCCATGATAGTTTCCGGGTACAGATCATAAGAGTCATTAATAATTGTGCATGCTTTTGGTGATGAAATACTCCATAAATGAGTGAAATGTTTACCATGAATTTCTGCTCCAAAATGTGTCATTTTTCTCATGTTAGTAAGAAGGGTCGTCTCAATCATTTTGTGCACCAAGTGCCGAATTAATATTTGATACTAAACACAAGTCATGGGATTTGAAATCCCTTGACCAATACTCATTTCCATAATAAGGTACATTTCATATACACTAACACCCTCCTCAAATTCAAGGCGATAGAATTAAATGAGTATGAGAAACTAGGTTTTAGTGAAGATGTTAGTTGTTTGATTATTGGAAGAAACAAAGATGAGGCTAAAATTTCCTTGAGTAAGGTGCCGACGGATGAAGTGACGTTCGATTTTAAAGTGTTTGGTGCATCATGGAACACATTATTATGAGGAATTTGAATATCATTGCGAGGGTGAGAATGTATAAGGGGTGGTTGCTAGTTGTTGCATACTCATGTCCTATAGTAGCCCTCAGAGCGATAAAAATTTAGAGGTAGTGACAACAAGCACTTTGTATTCTGCTTCAATGCTAGATCATGCTACAACGGTTCGCTTCTTACTACACCAAGAGATGAAAGATTTGTCAAAAGAAGCAGTAACCAATGGTAGATATGTGATCAGTGGTATTATCTGCGCAATCAGCATCAAAGTAGTCTCGTAAGATAAGAGATTTGGTAGCTGAGAAATAACTGTTTCATTGTGTGTATATTGTTTGGAAGACATGAACTGATTGACAACATGGACTACATAAGTACGGTCAATGTGGGTGACCATTAGGTAGATATGACTTTCAACTAGTTGTCGATGGAAAGTGGAATTTTGAAGATGATTGTCATCAGTCAGATTAAGCCGGGTATTTGCCTCGTTGGGATGGATGGAATTTTGATTTTTGTTAGACCCGCTCGAGATGTGAGATTCATGGCATATTTAGCCTGAGAGAGTGAGTATCATATGTATATTTGCACAAACTTCAAGCCCAAGATAATTAACATATAAGAGATCCATGGTCATTTATTTCAAATTTTGTGCATAAGCATTGTTTGAGTTTGGTGATACCATGCGTGTCATCTCCGATTACAACTATATCATCAACATATGTGAGAAAGATATTAATTTTACACGGGATGTTCGATGCACGAATAGAATGTTGTCATATGAATTATAGACAAATCTTAATTATGTAATTGTAATATTGAATTTTGAGAACAACGTTGAAAATTATGACTCAAGTTGAAAGTTATATAGGGTCTTTATTTTGACACTCTAAAACTCATGACTCATGCCTTTGAAGACTAGAATTGATGGTTGAGAAATGCCTACATAATTGTTGTTTGTTAATTTTTTTGCCCAATTAAAACCAGTTTTGCTTTGTTACTGCTGTATGGAATAGAAAAGAAAAAAAAAGGAGTAAAATACTAAAATATAATATTTAACTCAATCTAAATTAAACCAATGAAATGATGTGGTCACAATAAAATGTAGGTATACCTATTAGAGCAAATTTTTGGGAGGGGAATCACCCGCTAGAACTAAGTATTATGATGAGCTGTAAAAACTTTATTGGTGGCTTCCCTATGTATATATAACGCAATTGCTTCTAAAATCTTAATATAAAAAATAGAAACGGGAGAAGCTGAAAATCAGCTAATAAACTAACAAGTAACAACCGCTAAGCAAAAAAAAAAAGTTTTGTAATAAGTATATGTTTGTTGAATGAAATTTTGGTTGGTTAAAACAGAAAAAATTAAGCAAAGGAAGGGAAGAATAAAAATTTGACCGGGTGGAGCGAGAAAGAGCATAGGAAGTGGTCCATCCCATTGAAATTTAGTATTGTGGCTCTAAAAGTACAAAGAAGCATGAAAGGGAGGGAGGTGTGAGTTTCGTCGCCTTGTGCCGTGAACCTCCAACCCAACCTCACCCTTTATAAATGGACCTACCTCTCCATCTCCACCATTCCACAACTCACTCACTCTCTCTCTCTCTCTCTTTCTCTTCTCATCTCAGTGCGCCTCTTAAATCCCCTCCCCATTCCTCACTTACTACGAACGCACATCACCAGTCAATGACTAACCAAAATGTGGTGGTTTCCGACGCCAAATCCGGCTTGGCCATTACCGTCACTCTCTCCGACTCCGCCTCCTTCTACCCGCCGCCGCTCGCTCCTCCGCCTGCCTTTATTTCCGTCACCAGAAGGCCAATGCCTAAAAGACTTGAAAATGCCACCTGGCTCGATTCCATGAGAGCCTCCTCTCCCACCCGTCTCCGCTCTCTCGACGAAACCGACCACCAAATCCAAACCTCTTGGACTGTGAGTCATGTCTTTATAGTAGTTTATACAATCAAATTTCTTTCGTCTTCTTCTTTGTTGGTTCTTGGTTCTTACTATGTATATGTATGTATGTTCTTGATCAATTGCCAGCTTCAGCATCCGTCCGCGCTGGACATGTTCGACCAAATCACTAACGCTTCCAAGGGGAAACAGATTGTTATGTTCCTCGATTACGATGGAACTCTCTCGCCCATCGTGGAAGACCCCGACCGAGCCTTCATGTCCAAGGAGGTATAGATATAGTCGCACTGTCCATACATGCTCTGTTTCTGCTCTGCTCTGCTTCTTTGTAATTCTCCACATGAATTCATTCAGATGAGAAGAGCTGTAAGGGACATTGCTAGCTACTTCCCCACCGCCATAGTCACCGGCAGGTGCAGAGACAAGGTTTATAGGTTCGTAAGGCTCGCTGAGCTTTACTACGCCGGAAGCCATGGAATGGACATCAAGGGTCCGTCCAAAAGCCACAAATACAAGAAAGTAAGTACCAATGCACCAATGTAACATAATAAAAAACTTCTCTTCATTTTCTTGTCTCATAATTCTAACTTCATATATGTATTTTCAGGCTAATCAAGGAGTCATTTGCCAGCCCGCCAGCGAATTCTTACCCATGATTGATGAGGTACGTAATAAATAAATGAAACCAACAATATATATAAATGGATCATACCTAATTGAGGTTTTGTATGTTTTCAGGTTTATAAAGCATTGATAGAGAGAACAAACACCATTCCTGGCGCCAAGGTTGAAAACAACAAGTTCTGTGTTTCTGTACACTTCCGATGTGTTGACGAAAAGGTGAGAATATTTCTCCATTTCTCTATATATGCTTCACTCTCTCAGTACTCATTCACGTTACTAAAATTGTCTTTCTTTCTTTCCAGAGATGGGCTAATTTGGCTGAGCAAGTCAGAGGTGTGCTCGCTGACTATCCCAAGCTCAAACTTACCCAAGGAAGAAAGGTAAAAAGAGGCCCTACTTTTGCTCATATTTGTATTGTTTTCACACTATACTACGTGCGGTTATTGACTCTTTTTGGGTGATGGATTCATATTTAGGTGTTGGAGATTCGACCTACCATCAAATGGGACAAGGGCAACGCCCTCGAGTTCTTGCTAGAGGCACTTGGTCCGTCTTCTCCCCTCAATCTAGACTTGTTTGTTTAGTTAATTATCGTCATATAAAGTACTAATGTGTTAGTTCATGCCATTCCTCAGGATACGCCAATTCCAACGACGTTTTCCCCATATATATTGGAGATGATCGTACTGATGAAGATGCATTCAAGGTAAATATATTCTACAAATTAAACGAACAACATCGAATTACTTTATATCCGTGCTAATTGTATGGATATTTATTTGGTTGTCACTTGTATAGGTTTTGCGACGCAGAGGACAAGGGTTCGGGATCCTTGTGTCTAAATCTCCGAGAGAAACAAGTGCTTCGTATTCTCTTCAAGAACCATCCGAGGCAAGATCATTGATCTCATGAACCATGCAATGTTCTTTTGCTACTTATGTATAACATTTTCAATGTGTTAATATTCTAGTTTGCTATATATTCTTGCAGGTTAAGGACTTCTTGCGGCGTTTGGTGCAGTGGCAAAAGTTATCAGTATGAGGACAATTAGATCAAGAGAGTGTCATGTTGTAAACATACAAAATGAAAATTCAATCCGCAGCCAAAAAAAAAATTGTAAAGGCTACAAGTGGATTAAAAAAATTGTGTATTTTTGTCGTGCATTAGTTTATGATCATAGAAAATTAATGGAAAAATGTTCCATAATTTCGAAATTGCAAATATATGTACTTTCTTCTCTCATTTCTCTCTTGATTCTGACAGCTTCACATGCTCATTGTTTGTAAGATGTTTTATGGTGCACAAGTGTGTTGTTTTCCCAAGAAAATTTGTGCTACAAATCAGCACTCTCAGCTAACATAAAAAAAAAATAAATAAGAAAATAAATAATGATTGGTCCATGATATATATGTTTGAGGTACTGTTCTCCGATCTCAAAAAAATCAGTTTATGCTTTTTTTTCATAATAAGTTAAGGTACACATAGTTCCCTCCTTTTAATCCCAACCTCATCCTACTCGACTGAGAATTTGAACTTACGACTTGGCACAAGGAGATGTGAGTCTTGACCACTAAGTCATCTCCTAGGGAACAGTTTATATACTTTTCCTACGAACAAAACCGAAGAGAATCTAACAAATCAACAAATTCTCGTAACCATGCATATATATACATACGAAAAGAGAAGAGCTTGTGAATGTCATTATATTGATTTCAAGTGCTTGTTTTGCATTTCCAACAATAAGTTTGGTGACATTGGTTCGTTGTCGCAGTTTGGCCAAATTATATGCGCTTCATGAGTGTGTCATTTTTGCACCTAAAAATTGATATTTATTTTTCAGATTCGAACAAAAGTGTCAAGGAGATCGAATCTCAAGGAAAAAGGAGAAGTTGGAGGACCCATATATTAATACAATCTGCAGATTCGAGCTTTAAATCTTTTTCAGGGCCTATTTGATGTATGGTAATCTCAGGTTCTGTTAATACAAACGGTAACGAACATATATAGCATATTCAACACAAAGTGATGATTTTCTTGATTCTTGAATTGAAATCAATAACAACTTCTTTTTCTTCTCCGTCCAAGCCGCCGGCACTTATAAGTTAAAAACTCAATAATGGAGAGCAGAGCATCTACAACAGTTGTAAAGATACCAAAAGAATCAGATATATATATAATGGAACATAAAATACATATATTCTCTTGTATTAAGGTTGAATATTTAGGTTTTATTATTGAGTAAACAAATCAAAGAACCATTGGAAGTTGAAACCCCTTGTTTATTTTTTGAGGGATTTCAACAACTACCCCTTTAAAATATTTAGTTCAATGCTACATCAAGCTTATTAAAATGCATCATTTTTGTAATGTACTTCCCAATTCACATGACTCAAATTAGTCAATAATGTAGATTGAAACAATTGATTTGAAATGTGTTAATTACCAATTAATTACCATGCATGTGGATATATGTGTATATATATATATTTGCAGCTTGATTTCTTGGTCTATAAGCTTAAAGATTCTGCACGCCTTCACTAACATGGAATATAATTCACAGCTGATCAATCATGAAAAATGTTGAATACCTTGGACTGACCAGATCGGTAAACATTTGAGCCAAATGTACAAATGTTATATGAGGCCAGTTTCAGATGCATGAATCTATATAAAATCTGTAAAAAGGATCGTTAAAAGAAATGCGGTTGCCACAAGTGTCACCAATTATGAGAAGAAAAGAATATTTTAAAAAAATCCACATGACTCAAATTTGTATACTTAGTTTGATAAATAATGAATATATATAAAACAAGTTCTAATATTTATGGACAAATTCACCATGGCATTCATTATTGCTGTCAATAATTGGCATACAAAATAAGTGTAACCCAAAAAAACTATCAATTTTGTTGCATTATCAGTTTAATATATATTCTTGGAGGCTACAAATTAAGCTATAGAAGCCGAATTATTGTTAACCCACTTATTTTATATATATATATATATATATATATATATATAAGGTATCAAAATACACATTATCAACCCCCACGCGAGTGTTTTT
>JAYMTK010004126.1:0-11476 GCA_036897405.1 Pelargonium myrrhifolium | reverse complement strand
GGGGGGTTATGTGCTAACGGAAAAAGTTGAGGAGGGTCATCTGCCAAACCTTTAAAGTTTTGGGGTGTCATCTGCAATTATCCATTAATATAAATAAAAATTAGTAGGTTGCGCGTGATTTTAGTACACATTTAACGATTTTCTTTACCCAACTCGTTTAGCTCCGCAAAAACAAAAATGGTAAATGGTGACAATGGGTACAATCAATAAATAAAAGTAATGTTGTAAATATGTGTCAATAAAATGCAAAATTAAAAAAGAAAAATATCAGTAACAAAGTAAGGAACATACAAAGATTTGCAAACTAAGTAAATAATTTGGGTAAAATGTATATCAGTTGACTGATATAACTTTATATCAGTCAACTGATATACATTAAACCCAAATAATTTTATGAGATTTTGAAATATAAAAAAATTAGCATAATTAAGACATAAGCTAATTAATGTGTACCAATAGAGTGTGGATTGTGCTGGAGGGGTACATTTGTCAAACTGGTGAAAAAAGGGTGGATTTATCCTTATTAGGTGTGTATTTATCACTACCCTAATAAAATAACTAAAGTATCCTAAATTTTTAATTATAAAAATAATACTCGTTTTTTTTTATATAAGTTGTTATAGTCCATAAACTCACCATTATTGACCAAAACATTTTAGAATTTAAATATTGTGTGAAAAAAAAAATATTGTGTGAAGAATAAGTACTGTATAATATATTAAAAAAAGGAAAATAGAAAAAGAAATATGAAAATGTAAGCTGAGTATCATCATATCACAAATGTAAGTCACACAACACTATGAAAAAAGGCAATTGGCCTTTTCCATTATTTGAGAGAGAACTTGATAGGTAGACTTTGATTTTTATTATTTATTCTTTAAAATTTATTATGCTTGCTTTTGCGTAGGTCCCACATCACAGTCGACGCCTATTTTGACCCCGCCGTTACCGTTAACTACAACCCCTCCTTCCTTTAGACGGCACCTCTTCTGAGCCTCACCGTCACCGTTAACTTCTCACCTCTCAATGGCTCCGTCTTCTTAAACAGTCTCTCTCTCCCAAATGGGATTCGATTGTGAATGTCTCTGTTCTTATAGATTCCGGACGACCTTTAACAGGTAATAATACTAAGAATATTTGATTTTTTCTTTTATTTTTTAAATCATCGTGAACATTTGCGGTCGATTTCTTTCTATTGAATCTGTGCTTTTCTGTTACATTGCTTGGCTTCATGAGATTCTAGGGTTCGTGTAATCGATTTTTAATTTTTGGTGTTTATTTCCTGGTTGGATGCTGAGTAAGTGTAGGTTTAAGGAATAGCTGAAGTTATGAATTCTGAAATCTTACAATATGGGGTAGTGCAAAAACTGTAAAATTTACTCTGCTGAGCTCGATTTTCTATTTAATCTTATAAATATGAGATTTTTAATCGAGTAGACGTATAAGAACATGAAAAAGGATTCATTTTTGGTTTTGTAGATTCATTTTATCAATTTTAGGTTGTCCTTTTCAGACCCTTTGATTTTCCTGAAATAATTGACAGTCATACGGTAATACTTTGTAATTCGATGCGCGTGAATGATCTTGTTGATGTTTTACTTTCAGGTTGATGTTGTTTTGAAGATGTTGATTGTTCTGTTAGCTGAATTGTGATTGATTGATGAATCTTTGTGAATCTCTGTGGTGATGGCTCGGATGGACTTGCTGAGGAAGATAATTATGAGGTGTTGCTCTGGTTTCGTAGATTGATCGGTCAATCTGCAGTTGGTGTGGTTTATTTACTTCTTGAAGATGGACGTTTGGTGTGTCTGCTGACTCTTGTGGCTGTGTTGCTCCAATCCCTGAAAGGAACAAGGTAATAGATTAAAGGCTTTTTCAAAGATGGGAGAGGCTCTCCTCACAACTCTGGCTATGGATAATTACCACCCATCTACATTCTTGTCGATGGATTCTGGTTCTTCACATGATGAATTGGAAAGGGAGATTCATCGGTCTGTCATCCTGACACAACCACCTGATATAAATCTCCCACTATTGTCCGAGCCTAGCCCTCCTCCCCAAGCTTGGAATGGTACGTGTGACATCTTAGACGTTGGGCTTGGTCCTCAGATTTATGAGGCTGAGACAACTATTATTGTCCCCAAAATGGGACGGAAGTGCAACAAGCGACTGGAAAGCATTTGGGGTGCCTGGTTTTTCTTTAGCTTCTACTTCAAGCCTGTTCTGAATGAGAAATCAAAGTCTAAGATTGTTCGCGATAGCAAAGGTGTCTCTGGGTATGAGAAGTCAGACTTGCAATTAGATGCTTTCTTGGTTCAACATGATATGGAGAATATGTACATGTGGATTTTTAAGGAGAAGCCTGAAAATGCTCTGGGCAAGATGCAGTTGCGCAGTTACATGAATGGGCACTCTCGCCAAGGGGAGCCCCCTTTTCCATTTAGTGCCGACAAGGGTTTTGTCCGATCTCACAGGATGCAGAGGAAGCATTATAGGGGTCTCTCTAATCCCCAGTGTGTTCATGGGATTGAAATTGTTAGGTCACCGAACCTCTTGTGTCTTGATGGGGAAGAGAGGAAGAGGTGGATGGATCTTACAGGCAGGGATATAAATTTATGTATTCCTCAAGAGGCGAGTGATTTTGGTACATGGAGGAATCTTCCAAACACAGAATTCGAGCTTGTGCGGCTCCCTCCTCCAAAAAAGTTGGTTAATGGTAGTAGTTTGAATTTGTCGACTATACCATCAGGTCAAGGCAATATTGATGGGACGGACCTTTCTAGTGGATGCAAAAGACAGAAGAAGGAAATTTCCCGCCATGGAAACAAAGATGATTGTTGTCTTCCTTTACCTAATAATCCACAGTCTCACAGAGTTCTCGATATGAGAATTCAATCAGTTGGGCCATCCTGGTTGAATGATTTTAGTGGAGTAATGAAGAATGTATACGGGCCTCTCACAGCTTCAAAAACAATATACGAAGACGATAAGGGGTTCTTGATCATGGTTAGCTTGCCTTTTACGGATCTCCAGAGGGTGAAAGTTACATGGAGGAACACTCATACACATGGGATAGTAAAGATATCTTGTGTAAGTACAGGCTGCGCACCATTCATTAAGAGACACGATAGGACATTTAAGCTAACAGATCCAACACCAGAGCACTGCCCTCCGGGGGATTTCATTCGGGAAATTCCTCTTCCAACCCGCATCCCTGATGATGCTGAACTGGAAGCATACTGCGATGAGACAGGAACAATGCTCGAGATTATTGTGCCTAAACATCGTGAAGGACCAGAAGAACGGGAGGTTCGTGTATGTCTTCGACCCTCTCCTTGGACTGAACGCCCATTTGTTTACCTAGAAGAGGCATTAGTGTAAGAGATGTAAGGATGGTTAGAATGGCTGAGCAACTGGTGCTTCATTGTTTCTAACTTGAATCCACTTATAGGAAATCTATGAATCAAATTTGCAATTATTTCAGGAATGTATTTGTCTTGCCTGCCTGTGGACCTTGTTTTCTTGAAATAAACTGATTTTGAATTTGTTGTATTTCTATGTCATGTTTTATATAGTCTCTATGTTCTGTGGAAGATTGAAAAGTGTTAATCTTGATATTTTACTTTTGCTTCTGTCTCATATCTTCTTGCATAGTTTATGGTCACTTGTGCTGGTTTCAACCTGGAATCATGGATGGGTGCATAGTTTATTTTCAAGCTGTGCTATTTTAGTTGCTTGGTTTAGATTTGTCTATGTTGCGCTTTTCCTATGCTATAGAGGTTTTCTACTGTAATCAAATGATTTCGGCAGGATCTCTCTCTTGCATGAGTTTCAGGTCTTGTTGAAATTCAAAATTTTAATGGAATTCATCTTCATTTTTATTCTGAATTCATTTGCTAGATCAAAAGATTTCCTTTGGATATTATTTCCCAGTTCTTCTCTCCATAGGAACAAAAGGGTCGTTGTGCTTGAAGTGATTATCTTTTTTATTCGAGATTGATTCGGTCATCAAAAGAAGAATCAGTTACATCCAATCCACAAAGAATTTCAGATTGTTACGAAATTTCTATTTTTGGAATGTAATATTTTCGAAACTCCCATAAATAGGATCAAACTCCATGGTATTTTTATTTAAATGAGATTCATCTTCACTTCAAGAGGGCTTAGTTGATCCATACTGACCAATCTTCTATTTTCAAAAACTTTGTCTTCTATTGATTCTTTCTTGGTTCAGGGATTATTCCATGAACCATATTCTCAGAAATTAAAGTAACAGACCAAAACTTTTTCGGACATTTTGTTCCTTTTTTATCGCAACCACAACCACCCTTACTGGTATGGTGACAGATGCGGGTTCAGTCTAGTGCCACTTGGTAATTTTAAGATAGGAAGCAAGAACTTTACAAAAAAAAAAAAAAAAGATACGAAGAAGATGCGTGGTGTGGTTGGCAAGAAGCCAATTTGATTTTGTTTCATGTTTTTAGAAAAAGTAACCAGCCGCTCTATTTGAATAATAGTCCAATTGTTAATTTACGAGCATGAAATGAGACCGAATCTCTTCACATAATTGCAAGAATATCAAAGGAAACAGATAGATGCAACATCAAACTAATTGCTGCCTTACTAAATAATAAGGCACAAAAAGAACAACCAAGATGAAGTTCATAGGCAACAAAAACAGACAAAATCCACAAAACAACTTCTTCAGAAATGTAAATCCTAAAACTATGCAAACAAACTTAATCAACTTCTTCAATTTTGGGACCAGCGCTGCTTCCACCAGCGGGACGAGGAACACCATCATCCATACCACCACCCATGTCGGGACCAGCACCGCCCTGGTACATTTTCGCTATCACCGGGTTGCAGATGTTCTCCAGCTCCTTCATCTTGTGCTCAAACTCATCTGCCTCCGCAAGCTGGTTGTTGTCCAACCACTGAATGGCCTCATCGATGGCATCATCAATCTTCTTCTTATCCCCTGCAGAGAGCTTGGACGCAATCTTCTCATCTTTCACAGTGTTTCTCATGTTGTATGCGTAGTTCTCTAGCGCATTCTTCGCATCAACCTTCTTTTTGTGCTCCTCGTCATCAGCCTTATACCTCTCAGCCTCCTGGACCATCTTCTCGATTTCCTCCTTGGACAACCTCCCCTTGTCATTGGTGATTGTGATTTTGTTCTTCTGTCCAGTGGTCTTGTCCTCAGCCGAGACATTCAAGATTCCATTGGCATCGATATCGAAGCACACAGTGATCTGAGGAACTCCCCTGGGGGCTGGAGGAATGCCAGAGAGCTCAAACTTCCCCAACAAGTTGTTATCCCGGGTTCGCGCCCTTTCACCCTCGTAGACCTGAATCAAGACTCCAGGCTGGTTGTCCGAGTATGTCGAGAACACTTGCTCCTTCTTAGTAGGTATGGTAGTGTTTCTAGGGATCAACACTGTCATCACACCTCCAGCGGTCTCCAGGCCAAGGGAAAGAGGGGTGACGTCCAAGAGCAACAGATCCTGCACTTTCTCATTGCCTTCACCACTTAAGATAGCGGCCTGCACAGCAGCACCGTAAGCAACGGCCTCATCAGGGTTGATGCTCTTGCAAAGCTCCTTCCCATTAAAGAAATCCTGCAACAGCTGCTGCACCTTGGGAATTCTAGTGGAACCACCAACAAGCACAACATCATGGACGCTGCTCTTGTCCATCTTAGCATCCCTCAGACACTTCTCCACTGGCTCCATACACTTTCTGAAAAGATCCATGTTGAGCTCCTCAAATCTGGCACGGGTTATGGTGGAATAGAAATCAATACCCTCGAACAAAGAATCAATCTCAATGGTGGTCTGAGCAGTGGAAGATAGGGTTCTCTTTGCCCTCTCGCAAGCGGTCCTCAGCCTCCTCAAGGATCTGGCATTTCCAGAAATGTCCTTCTTGTTCTTTCTCTTAAACTCTTGCACAAAGTGGTTCACCATTCTGTTGTCAAAGTCCTCACCTCCCAAGTGAGTATCTCCTGCAGTGGCCTTGACTTCAAAAATACCCTCCTCAATGGTCAGGAGGGACACATCAAAAGTACCACCACCGAGATCAAAGATGAGCACATTCTTCTCACCAACACTGCTTGCCTTCTTGTCAAGACCATAAGCAATGGCTGCAGCGGTTGGCTCATTGATGATACGCATGACATTGAGGCCTGCAATGACACCAGCATCCTTCGTAGCCTGGCGCTGTGAGTCATTGAAATAGGCAGGTACGGTTACAACTGCATTCTTTATGGTTGAACCAAGGTAAGCTTCAGCAATCTCTCTCATCTTCACAAGGACCATGGATGAAATCTCCTCTGCAGCAAACTGCTTCTCCTCACCCTTGTAGTTAACAACAATCATAGGTTTGTCACCAGGGCCTGCAACAACCTTGAATGACCAGTGTTTGATGTCACCCTGAACAGAGGCATCACTATACCTCCTCCCAATCAACCGCTTCGCATCTGAACGTTTATATTAATTAGATCAGTTAACAGATTTGAGTTACAAAACAAAAGGCTAGATCATAAAGTAACATATGCACAGAGGACGGGTAGTTCTCATTTGTCCAATATTGTAGGAATTGTGACATATAAAGTTTATTGATTGTATGCATAAAGTAACATATGCACAGACTAAATTCATTGATTGTAAACAGGAATCTTAAAATATAAAGTTTCTAAAGGAAATTGAATAATTCAATCCATATACTCGGTATTAAAATGCTACTAAACAGTTCTGTTATGGAGACTTGCAGATGAAAAATTCAAACTAATGCACAGTAATACTTTTCTTATTAAGAAGGTACCTATATGGTTGATATTAAAGTAGTCAAGTGCATAGCTCATTGCTGATACTTCATTTTCCCATTAAGGTTGGTATAGTTGTTTTTTATGTAATAAATAATAAAATAGGACACACTGAAAGTGGGACACAACTTATTGTGTGATAAATTGTTCAAGTCATATTTTAAGTGACAAGGCTTCTTGGATCAGAAACTTAAATTTTTATTGAACAAATGAACATGAGCAGAGTATGTTTAATGAAAAGGTTGAAAGATTTAAATCTGGTGATAATCTTTATAATTTCTTAAAGAAAATTAGGGCTCTAATTGAATGTGATCCAAACAGACCAGACCAATATATAAGCACTAATACAGTAATGACAGAAAATTCAAGCAAGAAAATCAAAATCAAGCAAACAATAACGTAGAGTTTGTATTAGAATTTAATTTCATTCTCATAAATATTATTGGTTCCCATCCTCGTTTAAAGTTTTTGAACACAAAAGCTGCCTAAATTACACTGACGCAAAAATCAAGGGCAAAATAATGAATCAGTCAATCACATTCCATGAAATCCATGCACGATAACACTAGTCGAATATAATGCTAAATCTACAACATGAGAATCCAAAACGCACGATACTGAATCAAAAGATTGCATACTTAGGAATCCATGCATGAACATTCGATGAGAGAAAAATAGAGCAGAAACATTACCGAAAACGGTGTTGATGGGGTTCATGGCGACCTGGTTCTTCGCGGCATCGCCGATCAAGCGTTCAGAGTCCGTAAAGGCGACGTAAGACGGCGTCGTACGGTTTCCCTGGTCGTTGGCAATGATCTCGACGCGGTCGTGCTGCCAGACTCCGACGCAAGAGTAGGTGGTGCCGAGATCGATTCCGATCGCTGGTCCCTCTCCTTTACCGGCCATTGATGAACTATTCACAGAGAAATCGGCAGATGAAAACGAACAATAAAATGGAATACTACTACGAAGGCTTGCTGTAGGGAACGAAACGGGTCGTTGGATATATTTGTGTGTGGAATGAGAGGAGGAAGAGGCAGTATATATACGGTTTGGGTTTTGAATTCTGGAAGGTTCGGAGAGTGAATTTGAGCCGTCGGATCTGGGGGCCTAGGGACGGTGAGTAGGGTTGGTTATATTATACCTGGAGTGTGAGTGGGGTTGATCAGCTTCGCCCAATATTTTCGTATTTGTTTGTTCCCGAATCTTCTTTTTTTGATAATATAACATATACATATTATAAAAGCGGGATTAAAAAAGAGGCTTATAATGCGTATTAGAGCGTCACATCATCAAACCTTTAATTTTGACCTAAGTATTTTCATAATTACAAAACAACACATTTCCAAATTTAAATTGTCAAGATAAAGAAAGTCATGAAATCAAATCAAATGTTTAATCAAAATCATATAATCATGTGTTATACTGTTTTAATTGCAATTGAACGATATTAATGATTCATATATAATAAATAAATCATAATTCGTGCGACGCACGAGACAAAACTAGTATATATATATTCTGCATAAATGATCTATACCATGACATTGAGATGCTTGTGTTGCGGCACTGATGGTCAACGAACAATCCTCCTGGTCAAAAACCTTAGTCATGCCATGACACACCTAACTTGTGCCAGGGCATCGGTCTTGACCAATTTTGTCTGGTTTTATCCTACTCTCGTCGTCGTAGCATAGACATACACCGCCATGGCTTAGCCCTCTGTCGTCGTGGCATAGAGAGCCAGAGTCGTGGTTGTGGTACCTATACTGCGAATTTTACTCGAAAACTCCTCTCGCTCTTTTCTTTTTGTTCTCACTCAAAAAATAGTAAAAACGAATTAAACTACACTAAAAATAGATTAAAAAAACATGATGGGTTGCATCTCACCAAACGCTTTTATTTAACATTATTTGCGCGACGAGTCGCTCCCAATTAAGGGAGCTCAGCAAAGGAACCACTCAGAGGGGTTTTTCCTCGACCCCTTTAGAAGTCATGACAAAAGTCATGTCTCTCTCTAATCCATAGGAACTTAAATTAAATCACCTTGAAAACCGCGAATTTATCCGGCAACTTGCATCGAATCTCATTGGATTTCTTTAGAACTCCAGTGCAATAGTTATAAATACAACACAAACCCCGAAATGGAATTGAATTTATGCGTACCAATAGGTCTGCTTCTCGAACTCATTTCGTGCCTTCACCTTTGCCTAAACCCTAGGTGACGATCCATCATAACTCCTTTATGGCCAAGTTGACGAGTTTACGATCATAACAAATATATTTTCTCCCATAAATCTACTCAACAAGCATTAAGATTAAGATTATCCAGAAGCAATCTGGCATTGCATTCACAAACCAATCTCACAATAACAAATTTAAGCCTAACACCAGCAACATAGAAATTAAAGAGATATAATCATCCATTCATAAAAAAAAAAAAATTATAGAATTTGAAACTCGAGTATCAAAACAATACAAAAATCCCCAAGTCAAATGTCATGAAAATCAAAGAAGAAACCGTTACAAAAGGGCGACATCACCACCCAATCTGGGTTTAAACTGTGCTCCTCATGTTTAAGAGAGAGGACTCTAGGGATAGCTTTTTGAATGTAAATGATCGTAAAACCTAATTTACATTAAATAGAAAAATTGCAGAAAATGTGTCGATGTTGCAACATGCACTACTTGTGCCGCGAAATGAACCCTTAACCCGCGTTCACCGTGACATCATCATGACGTGGCAGAGGTCTCCTTCAGCATCGACTTTGACTTTTTGCTCCTTTGGTTCAAATTTGATCATTACGTCCACTCCAATAGACCTGAAATGAGAGTGAAAATCAGGCACACATAAATGTAGCCAAAAACTACCTAAAATACACTAAAAAGTACTAAAAACATAATAAAATAAAACACAGTACTAAAATTGAGTTAAGAACTGAATTAAGCCCTCAATGATCAAATAAATATCAAAGGGTAAATTACGATTTCCTACCTTTTAGGTTTCGCTTGTGACGATTTCCTACCTTTAAGTTTGAATAAGATTTTTCACTACCCTGAAGTTTCAAAATAGAGACAAAAAACCTTTCTGTCATAACTCCGTCAGTTTAGTTGATGAGAAGACGAAAATACCCCCAATGTAATTGTCACAACTTAAACTAAAGAGGGTAGTGAAATGTTTGAAGTAAATTTAAATAGGGTAGTGAATTGTCACAACATAAACTATAGACGGTAGTGAAATCTTTAAGCATAAGACTTACTTGGGGGTATTTTCGTCTTTTCATCAACTAAACTGATGGAGTGACGGAGGAGTTTTTTGTCTCTATTTTGAAACTGTAAGGTAGTGGAAAATCTCATTCAAACTTAAGGGTAGAAAATCGTCACAGACGAAACTTAAAGGGTAGGAAATCGTAATTTATCCAATATCAAATAAGCTCGATTGTGACTCAAAATTGAAGGTAAAAAGACTTGAAACAAAACTAAAACAAGAATAATAACACATATAAAATATGGGGTAACAGTTATAGTGCAGAAATAATCATCAAACAAAATTCTATAGTTGTTTTATATGAATTGGCCAACACTCAAAAGATTGTGAGCTAACTTTGGAACATATTGAACATCCTCAAGCATTTTGACCCCATTCCCTTTAGATTCCAATACCACTAATCCATTACCCTCAATTTGGATATCTTTATGATCTCCTAGCTTGACATTCCTTCTTTCTGATTTGTTGTACTTCTCCAAGTCCTTGACACGTAAAAGACTTGTTTCCATTCACGTGGTTTGAACAACCACTATCAATATAGCACACATCAATACTTGTCCTTTTCATGTTTTGAGCCATAAACAACTTTCTCTTATGTATGGTTCTTCAACATAGTTATGATGGCAGACACAAGGTGTGATGCAGTTGGTAAATCTAACTGCGTAAGTGGAGGGTGGTTTTAGGATCGATTCTCATTGCATGCGTCCTATGCTAAGGAGATAGACGAAATCTCACTCCTGAACAACGGTCTCTTCCTGTAAATATAAAGGTATTGTGTCGTTGCAAGACAGGATTTCGGCACATGTATGTATTAAAAAAAAAAAAAACGAGCCACATATTTTTTCCCCACCAAATCTTGCATAGTCTCTTGACCCTTCTCTCATTTGAAAGGCTCTTGGTCTATTTAATTTTCTTTCCATTTTTTCTGCCTTCAGCCTTGTTGATTCTTGGCTCATGAGATTACAAAAAACCCATTAATTAATCCATTGTGTAGGTGGATAAATTTTTTAATTCTTCATTAGCAGCAATGACATGATCAAATTTCAAAAGAAAACTCCTCGACACTTTGGTCACCACTGTCTTCTCTGTGATAGAGTCTCGGAGAAAAGTAAGAGTACAAAATTTCATACAAGAATGACTAAAAGAATAAAAGAATTTTTGCTAATTGGTTCTCGCTGATCCCATTTTTCTAACAAACATGAAAATGCTAACTATTTAAAAATAAGGGGAATTTACAGGTTACCACCCTGTTATATTCGAATTTATCAAGTTACTACCCTGAAGAATTTTTCCTTTTATGTAACTACCATGTTAGATTTTTAGTGTGCTTCCGTCCATTTTGTCTGTTAAGTTTAACGGAATTTGACTCTCTCTCATCATGTGTC
>JAYMTK010004125.1:0-11477 GCA_036897405.1 Pelargonium myrrhifolium | reverse complement strand
GAGCATGTATTTTGCTATTAACTAATATGTAATAGTGATTGTCATAGATGATTGCTATTAGTAATTGTTATTAGTTATTAAGTGAGTTTTTGTAACGGAAGAAAAATGAAGGGACATTTCACGAGAATGCTTCAAATTGTAAGAGTTGATGATGTGACAACTCCTAATGCTTCCTCACCAACTTTAACACATATATATATGTAGATTTTATTTTTGTACTAGGTAGTTGAGAAATGAAAATTATAACCTTCTTAGAGAGAGAAGTTATCGACAAAAATTAAAAATGAAGTGATACGGGCCATTTTAATTACATGGACCAATTTAAGAGCCCAATGTGTTAATATACTATCAGCCCATGTTAGGGCCCAATAGAGCTGTAGATTCAGTTCTGTATCTCAGCACTGAGAGTCAATGAAATTTATTCTCTTCCCATTCTTCTGAAATCTCTCTCCCTTTAACCTAAATCACTTCTCTCATCTTCTCTTCTTCTACTTCCAATTTCTTCTGTATTTCTTCTTCAATTTCTATAATCTTATCTCAATCTAAGGGCTATAAGTTCCTTTTCCGACCAATTCTGTTATTTTTATGGAAAGGACCCTAACACGGAGATAAAGTAAAGATCGTTCCTTTCTTTCCAATCAACTTTTCTTCAGGTAAACAAACAAATCCAGGACCTCATGAATCTAGTAATAGTAGCAGTAGATCGTAGAATTGAGTAATTTACTTCCTTTCATGTTTTCTTCAATGGGTACTGTTTAGAATTTAGAAAGTCTGTGGCTCTTATTCATTTTTATGGAGTGATTTTGTGATATGAGTTCTGTTCTGTTGTTTCTATTATGGCGTGCTCTTGTTTTCAGCTGGTACATGTCTCCATTTTTTTTTTTATACTTTTGATCTTCAAGCCTTGGAAGTGATTCCTCAAGATTTCTTTAATGTATTATTCCTGTGTAATTTGGTACTTGAATCAAATCAGCTTGATTCTGTTTTTAAATGCTTTATAAAAAAACATTGGGAATAAATTCCGCAATCCTGTCAATATCTGCCATGATTTCTGCATGTGTTGTAAAGTATAGAGGTAACCTCAGGTTTGGTTTCTTATAGAGATCTGTAATTGGGATTTCGAGATTTTTCTCTTCAACTTATACGGAGTAGGTTCCTAATTCCCTCTTCTGTTTCTCACTTCCTTTTTTCCTTCTCAATTTTTTGTTTTGTTTCGCATACTCTGGTCTTATATTTGGTTGTTTTGTGTGTTAAAAATTGGATTTTTTTTTTTATAGGGGTTTGAATTCTGTCATTTTTATGGATATTTGTGTTATTGGGTTTTATATATTGTTGTTGGGAGAGATTTACATTTATGCTCTGCGTGCTCATCCCTGAATTTTGTATTTCAGCAGTTGGCTTTCGATTTTTGTTCATTTTCCTCCTGGGATTTCGATCCGGTTCTATGCTTACGGTGTAAAGATTAGTTCTTCTTCCAGCTGGGTTTGGTGGTGGACTTGTTTGACTTTTTGGGTATCCTCAGAATTTTTCATATATGCTCTTTTTGAAGAAATTGGGTATATTGATGTTCTCAAGTCCTGCTCGATTGCTGGTGTTTGATCTTCAAGTTCCGGGGTGTTGTTTTAGAGCTTCGGCATGATCTGACTTTCCGGGTGTTTGATAAAGTTTGCATTTGTAGTATCGGTTTGGAATTTGGCTTTTAAGCTATGGATAACTCGAAAAACAGGCATAATGAGCATCTGGGGATCAACAAGATGGGGAAGAACATCAGGAAAAGTCCTTTACACCAGCCCAATTTTGCTAATAACAACAGCAATAACAATGCTACTGCCGCTGCTGCTAGACAACAGCCTCAGCCTCAGGTTTACAACATTAGCAAGAATGATTTCCGCAACATTGTCCAGCAGCTCACTGGATCACCCTCACAAGAACCTTTGCCAAAACCTCCTCCCAACAATCCACCAAAACCCCAAAGTATGCGATTGCAGAGGATTCGGCCACCTCCTTTGGCACCAATCAATCGACCCCATATGCCTACTCCAGTCCCAGCGCCAGTCCCTGCCCAACCACCCCTTCCATACAACAATAACATAGCTAGACCTCCTCCATTTGGTCAACCGTCACCTACACCATTGCAACCGTTTACTCCTGGGGAGACATCCTGGCCAAATGTTGCTGAATCTCCTATATCAGCTTACATGCGCTATCTTCAAAATTCCATGATGGATGCAGGTCCAAGGGGTAACCAGTTTCAACCGCATCCACCACCACTGCAAGGGCCTGGTCAGATGCAGGGTCATCCGCCTTATTCTGGTGGCTTGCTCCCAATGCCTCCTGGGCTCCCTTCCCCAAGAATGAATGGCCCTATCCTACCCATGCCCAATGTCCCTTCCCCAAGAATGAATGGTCCTGCTTTTTTACCGTCCCCAACTTCACAATTCCTTCTGCCCTCTCCAACTGGTTACATGAATCTACTGTCTCCACGATCTCCATACCCATTGCTTTCACCCAGGATGCAGTTTCCTCCTCCACTGACGCCCAATTTTGCTTTCTCGCCTATGACTCAATCAGGTATTTTGGGTCCTGGGCCTCAACCTCCACCTTCACCAGGGCTTGTGTTTCCATTATCTCCTTCAGGGTTTTACCCCATTTCAAGTCCAAGATGGAGGGATTTCTAGTCATAGTGGTGGTATTCTTATACATATGACTCCATGTCGATGGAAGCTTGTACTTTCTTAACTTGGAAAGCTTCAACTGTGAAAATGTAATGTACACTGATGGTGCAAGACTTCCTCTTGGAAGTTTCTGGTTTTTATTTTCTTTATTTTCCAACTGTTGATACATGTCTTGCAGCTTGTTTGGAGATACGAGTTTTGTAACAGCTTTGATGTTTTACGTTCCTTTGACAAGGATTACTCGATCTAGGTGAGATATATAGTGAAGATTCAACAACTCAACTGGACTCAACTCAAGATGGACAGATCAGCTGTAACATGAAAAGGTAGGATTACAGACATCAAATGTAGGGTATCTAGTCTAGTACAAGAATTGTTGCTGTAATTTTGTGGATAGTTTGAAGTTAAAATGTTCTTTTATTGGTCTATGGAAGTAACTTTCATGATTTTGGTTTTATGTTTGTTGTTTTATTGTGAACTTTCTGCAACCATGTTTGACATTGCTGGATATTCTTTCTTTCTATCCCTTCAACCTTTACCTAAGTTTATTATTAATGTTTTATTTAGGCCTAGGGCCATTCCTAAGAGTTTTTGGCTTTATTCTTTCATATGTAAATCATAAATTTAGGAAAACTTATTTAGGATAATGTCCCTATAAAAGGAAAAGGTTTATAATAAATTCTTGCATATTTTCATATGAGGATTGCAAGTACACTTGTGCTTGTACACAATTCATTCTTGTCTGTCATTTAGGGCTATTATGCTCAAGAATATTCCAGAACCTCTAGTGTTATGGAGAGACATGGCCTGGGGCCTGGGGCCTGGTTTGAAAATGTAGTTATAAATTTCTAATATTTTGACTAGGATTAAAATTGAAGTCAAAGATTTTGAATATTTCACATAATGAAAGGTAAGGTGGAGATCCTTAAGTCTTTGACGTGGCTTGAGTTGATTAACTTTGGTGGATGCATACTTGGGTCTTGACATGTCCTCTGTGTACATGTTTTTTCCACTTCTGAAGAATGTTTGTATCACTGAAGTTGTTGTATTGCTATATCTTCATTATGATTGTTCCAGTGAATCTGTTGCATCTGAATTGGGGTATGCTTATATTGTAGCTATGGCTATTTACAGGGACCTTAGTGTTCAAGGGAGAGACTTCGTCTCTGCCCTCTAGCCTAGGGCTTTTGGCACCTTACCGCACCAAAGTGGTCTCTTACACCCCTATCACAAAGGGTGCGTGCAATGGGGATCGATCCTAGGACCTCTCCCACTTACGCAATTGGACTTAACCAACTGCGCCACACATTGTGGTTTAGCTGTGATCAACTTTCTTCCGACTTTTACCCACTTGGTGTCAATTTTCTTTGTGAAGCTCAAGTCTCCCTCCTGAAAAACTATGAGAACCTCTCTCTCTCTCTCTCTATATATATAAATATATATATATGTCTGTGTGTGTGTAGAATTTGAAAAGGCATAAGAAAAGAGAGCATGAATTTGGTGTAGCAGTGAAGAGCCATGTTTGATCTGTTGAAGCATTTGGTTGCTTTGTGCAGCTCATGTTCCACACATACAATACAATTGTTTATGGAATTATGTTCCCAAGTGAAGTAAATTCTAAATCTATTGTATTGACATTTTGTCAAGAAAGTTCATATTTCTTGCCTTATTTGCATTCACTTCACCAGACACCCAAAGAAAGGAAGTTGGATTGTGCACAAAAATGATTGGGGATCTTTTCTTAGCAAACACTAGTTGTAGGACCCAGCTTGTTTCTAAAATTACACATGTGCCCACATATAGTTTGGATCCAAATTGGTAGAATAGGATGCAGACAATTCGATTTAGATGATTTGAATTTCCTGCGAAATCACGGTTTGAATTTCTCTGGTGTCGGTATATTATATACTCCCTTCATTTCTAAATCAGTGTCTTTTCTATTTGAGTAAAATGTGTATTAGTTGATTAATATAACTTTTATATCTGTTGTCCATATTACTCTTTCTATTATAAGAAAAATTAAGAAGTTACTTTTGCATTATTATGATCACGTATTTTTTTTTTTTGTGTGTGAAAAAAGTGGCCTAATGGCCTATATTAAGTACAAACACAATTATAACTCACACCTATTCAAGGTTCTTTGAGGTGTCTCGAACCCAGGACCTCAAGGTTGTACACGAGTGCCTTATATCACTCGACCAATGGCCGTTGGTATGATCACGTGTTAAAAGATACTAATTAACTAATTATGAGGATATTATTAACAATTCATGCATAACAAACTTACTTAAAAAGAAAATGTGATACTCATATTAAGACAAAATTTAAGAAAAATATGACACATTTTAAGACGTAATGGTATATAATTAATATGAATAGAATGACGGATAAATAAATTAGTGTTAGTGGTGTCGTGTGCGTGGGGTTATCGATAACAAAGAAAGAGAGAGCAAATGAATTTTGGTCATATGATACTTATCATTTTCGTCAAACAATACATCACTTCACCCACAAAAATGATGACTATGATTGGCTTCATTGAAAATGAATTTGAATTCTTTTATTGGGGGAGCTGAGAGGAAAAGATTCCTTTTGACAAATCCTTCTCTATTGAAATTTGAAGCTACCTAATTTAATTTATTAAAAAATGATTCTTTTTCACCTAAGTTCGTAGTTTTTTTTTAAAGACATGCATGTACTTTAAATATGAAACATCTCAACCATTTTGTTAAAAGTAAAATAATAAATTATTAAATGGAGAATTGAGTTGAACTTAAGAGTTGTTTAACCATTTTTAGTTGAATTTTAAGAATTTAAAACATGTTGGTTATTTTTAATTCATGTGCTCATTTAATTTTTGAGAAAGATTTACATAAAAATAAATAATAATTCTTTTTTTCTCAAATGGATTGAAGTATTTTAAAATTATAAGAATTTGCAATGGATCATGAATATGTTTTAATATTTTAATTACTTACGGCATTAAATTGCTAACATTTCAATTTATTTTTCACCAAAAATGAGAACTCCTAATAGTAATATCAATCATACATACATTATCTCATATGAGTAGATACTCCTCTTTTATTTCATTTTTTTAGTAAGCCTTTAATCATTGGAGTAGTAATATAATAAATAAGCCAAGTTGGCAACTTGCTTGCTTGCATCTACTTAAAAAAATGAATAAAATAAGATAATATGGCAACCAGATAAGAGGTCCTTTTGCCAGATTTTTCTTTGTCAATTGATGTCATAGCTCTATCACTACTAATTTAGTCTAATGAATATTAGGATACAGTGTGTGAAGGTCAATCTTAATTTATTATATAAAATAAAATTTTGTATATCTAAATTTGATGTGGATATTTATTTTTTAAGCAGAGCGTGTAGTGTTTTTTTCCTTTGTTAGCACAACCAAAACTATTTCAATACTTCCCTTATGACTTAAGGTTTGGGTTATTTTACACAAACACAATGTTAAAAAATAAGTTAACTTGATGCAACACTTTTTTGTTCCATCAAATTATGTTCCCATAGTTGCAAAACTGAATTTAATTACCATGTCAAAATCTTTTTCTCTTGTCATTGTTTCATGCTACTGAGCTTTTCTGTACGTATTAGTAGAATGTTTATTAAATTACCCTATGCTGTCCAAAATACTTGAAATCTTGAATAATGTGATCAACAATTGATACAGATGGGTGGCTGCACACTGGTGACATTGTTTATTTCGATCAAGATGGATACATCCACATATTTGATCACTTGAAATTAAGTGATAATCAGATACATTTGTGAACAAGCACTGATCTTTGGCCTTTGCATTTGGATTCTGCTCTGCCAAGGTGTTTGTTAATGTTATCCACTTATCCCACATTGACATAATGTGAAGTTTGTCGCTGATATACACGTTGGGTCCTCCCTCTATTAGTTTAAGTTTTTGAGTTGGAGTCAAATTTAACATGACTTGTCTAGTGACCCATTTGTTTTGGTCATCCAATATCGAAAGAATGTGAAGTCTAATATTTGTTTTTTTTTTTTTTGAAACCTGAAGACTAATATTTGTTAGTGTGAGTTGTAATTGTAACTCTTGAGAATGCATATACTAATTCATTCACCTTACCTTATAAGTTATATCTTGGTGGTTACAGTGCCCATGATGGTTCTTATATGTCATTCAGGACCATAATTCACATGAGTTGTTTCTTTTCTTCCTCAGAGATTTTATTTTGTCAGCTGTAGAAGAAATGGAATTCTTCAATTGGCACTATTTATGTACCACTTTATCATTGTCACATGTATATATAGAGAGAACATCTATTTTGAGAAATTGGATTTGGAGTACCCAAATATGATTTTGGTTTCAGGACTCCTTTTTTATTTTTACTCAATTAAGTTCTAAGATCAGAGTTGTTCTTTAATCATTTTTAAAATAATTTGTAACTATTTTTAATCTGTTACTTGATTATTTCTCTCAGTTTCCAAACCCAACACCTAAACTAAGAAAACATATCATTTTCACTATTTGTAGGTATTTCATTTCACTTTTCTCAATTCCTTTTTTTCTTCAAGAAAATAATATACAAATTTTCCAAATACAGAGAGAAAAAAAAAACATATAGTTGTGGAAAAGGAAAAACAAGATAGAAGACCCAACTACCCCAGACTGAAGAGGAGTGACGGAGTGAGAATCTTGAGTCTTGAGATATGCAAAACTACAGGCCTCCTTTGAGATGAGAGAATTTCTTGCATAAACGAATACTCCATGGAGGGACCAAAATTAGAGATAGAGCTTAAGTAAAGTTCGTTCCTTTATTTCCTTTTGGTGGCTCTGAAGCTCCACTGAAACAATCAACTTTTCTTCAGGTAAACAAACAAAGCCAGGACCTCATGAATCTAGTAATAGTAGCAGTAGATCGTAAAATTGAGTGATTAATCTTCTTCCTTTGATGTTTTCTTCAATGGATACTGTTTAGATTTTAGAAAATCTGTGGCTTTTGAGTGAGTCATATCTTACTTGGATGAAGTGTGTTGTTGCTCTTATTTATTTTTATGTTTGTTTTTTGGAGTGATTTAGTGATATGGGTTCTGTTCTGTTGTTTCTATTATGGTGTCTTCTTGTCTTTAGATGTTAATTTTGGTATGTGCTGAAATTTCTGCATTTTCATGGCTCCTTCTCTGAGTTGTAACCTATGCGTTCAAACAGGAAGATGGCAATTTTCTATCTAGCAGAAAAGGGAAAAGTTTATACAAATACTGATCTTTTTAGATTATTTTTGTTGTTCTTTTAGATACTCGCCATTTTCAGATAGTGCATGTATCCATATTTTTATACTTTTGATCTTCAAGTCTTGGAAGGGATTCCTCAAGCTTTCTTTAATGTAATATTCATCCTGGGTAATTCGGTACTTGAATCATATCAGCTTGATTCTGTTTTTAAATGCTTTTAAGAGAAAACATTGGGCATAAATTCGGCAATCCTATCAATGCCTGGCATGTTTGCTGCATGTGTGGTAAAGTATAGAGGAAACCTCAGATTTTTATTGTAAGCAAATTCTCTTTAGCTGGATTCGGCATCCAGGCTGAGGTTCTTGTAACTGGTAATTTCTCCAAGATTGCATTGCTTCAAACTGAAGTCAGAGCCAAATTAACCGATATATTTGTTTTATGCTATTTTAGCCTATTGTTCGAGTTGAAGTAATATGATTACTGATTCAGTTATTCATTGTTTGTGTTGTCTGACATGGATACCAATGGGCCGCCACAATGTAGATGTAGTTACTTCTAAGATTTGGAGTTTCTCAGAGGTCTTTGTGCGTAGATGCAGGGTTGAGAATTGAGATATCAAGTTGTGGATGAAGATGGGAACCTATTCTGATAGGGATACTGTGTTGCCAGAAGAGAACAAAGGGACATCTATTCCACATTTTCCCTGGTTTTATCCAGGAAGTATTTACTGTCCTTCAAAGAGCAGCTTTAGTTCCTCACAAGCAAACTCGGAACACTGCATAGATGTTGCCCCCATCCGTTGTGTTGGTCCGACAACAGAGCCCACTAAGAATATCAACACTAGGTCTAAACAAGCAAAAGGTAAAAAACAGAAGACATCTGCAAAGGATTTGAACCAAGTTGAACCGAAGATTTCGAAGCCAAAGAAACCCAAGAAGAGCCCTTCTGTTTCCAGAAAGACGAATGGACAAAGCATTCCTGCGGTGAAGCGTGAGAAGAGTTCAGATATCATGATGGATACAAGCACACTGGACTTTTCCAGCATACCTTCCCCAGTTTGTTCATGTACAGGGGTTGCGAGAGTGTGCTATAAATGGGGTGTCGGTGGATGGCAATCCTCATGTTGCACCATTAGTGTATCAGAATATCCACTTCCCATGAGTCCCTCCAGGCCCGGGGCTCGCATGGCTGGGAGGAAAATGAGCAATGGGGCTTATGGGAAGCTCCTACTTAGGCTAACAGCTGAAGGTTACGATCTGAATCACCCCATTGATTTGAAGGAGCACTGGGCTCGACATGGTACAAACAAGTTTGTTACAATCAAGTAAAAAATTGGGGAATGAGCAGTGTAGCATATAGTAGTTAATATATGTATAGATGAATTCCCCCATTAGCATCATTTATTTCATTTGCAGCATCCTGTAGAATGTAGATCTCAAGTAGTTTGTAAATCAGCTCTCTCATTTTCTACCTATCTGTAACTCTTTCAGAGATGCTAAGCCGCATCCAGAGACCTTGTTATTACATTATCTTCACTATTTGGCATCATTTTGTTTCTCTTAACAAAACACATTTTCAGCATGCACTGTTTTATGCTACTTTCGTGTTAATTTTGTCGAATCTCTTACACACTCCAAGAAACATGGTGATCCTTTTTATTTATCTTGTTAATGGGGAGAGAGAGAGAGAGAGAGAGAGAGAGAGAGACTGTTACGCAATTCTTGTTTATTTGCTTTATGCAGGAACCGGAAAGTGCAAGAATCACTCGAGAACAGAATAGGTCGTTTATAACAATTGGTAGTTACAAGGGTGAAGCAACTAAGCAAGCAGGATCTATAGACAATAAAATGAAAGTGCTGAAAAAGGTATGCAATTTTTTCTATGAACTTCACTTAATTTCATCTCTGCTCCAGTGCTTTCTCGTCCTCTATGTTACAGAATTACAACAGAATAGATACAAAGTGTTTGGTTCTTATGATGGATAGTGCAATACTCATACACGATATAAAAAGAGTGGGAAAAAAAGAAAGAAAAGCAAACAAGACCAGGATTTAGGAAACTCATTGCTCTGTCCAATATACAGATTCTAAGCTTTTGTAGCTTGTAGTGGAGCCGAGGCCTTGCTGGCTGTGAGTTGCTCGTAGAGGTCTCTAATCTTTAAACCAACAATGGTCTGAAAGAGACCAGTTCCATTGTTACTTCCAGGGAAATCACCATGCTTCAACATTTGTTGAGTGACTTCACCATAGAACTTGGTAGAGATGTTGCTTAGGTGGCTTTCTACATAGATGAGCTCATCTAATCTGTCAAATTGCCCATCCATCTCCAGAACAGACACCTATATATATACATGATCATAACTCATAAGCATTTGGATTCATGAACTGATAAATGATCTGCAACTGCAAGAAACAATATATTTGATTGCTCTATATATACCTCGTTGCCATAGTAAGTTTCAGGGCCGTAGGAGAATTTGATGCCCGGGTAGGAGCAGGTAAGCTTCCTCCCGCAAGGTATCCATGAAATGGTGGAACCTTCATCAAACAGGTACACTGGGTTGAAGAACTTCACTCCTTCCTTCATTATCAACCTCACTCTCAGAACCTTCCCCTCGTTGTCGTCGGGGATCAGTTGAGTTGGTAACACTTCGATCACAGCATCAGCATATTGTTTTTGTGGATCTGCACACGAAGTACCAAAATAAAAGAGGAGAAACCAGTCAGTTTCATGGTGCATATTCTCTTGTTTGTCTACAATGTACATTACTAATGTTCAAGCTTAAGTACCAATATAGGCATCAAAATCTGGTTTCCGGGCTTCAATACTGGCCTTTATGCTTTCAAGACTGTGTCCTCTTTCTGCCATGTCCCTCTGCAATGATTGTAACACAGTTAGATTAGAGGAAACATAACATATTCATCAAATGAATTGTGGTTAATTTACCTGAATTTTCCATGCAAACTTAACCTCATTGCTGATGTCTAAGTAGATACTGAAGTCCAAGAGGTTCCTCACGCGCTCATCATACCTAAATATTGCCAAAAACTTTGATGAATAACTTGAAATCACAAGGCAAGAAAATAACTTTAAAAAAACCCATGAAGTTGGATTGAAAAAAATTCAGAATTTTTCAAATTTTAGGCCAGTCCAAGACTTTTGGGAATGAGATTTGGCTAGGATTTTCCTAGTTAGGCCAGCTTCTAGCTACACATAATCCCATTACTGAGTAGGAGCAACCCAGAATTAACAGCATTAAATGAATCTTCTAATAAAAGACTAACTGATAGTCACTAGAAATAATTAGAATGTGCTAAATCAATATATATGAAAGGCCCACCATGGAAAGGTGACAAGGACATGCACAATTCCTTGACCACAAATATTAATAGATTCAAGAACACATAGATATTATCTAATTACCTTATCACCACACAAAGACCACCAAAATCATCTGAAATTACATCTATCAGTAGGAAATTAAGTGCTTACATTGGATGGAGACCTTCAATGACATAGATCTTGGGGGGCTTGATGAGCTCAGGAGGGCCCAAGAGACCAGTGACATGGTTG
>JAYMTK010004124.1:0-11478 GCA_036897405.1 Pelargonium myrrhifolium | reverse complement strand
GTCACTAAGTAAACATTAGCACAACTAATACTGCAGGTCATATTAGTATCTAAAAGCTTACTAAACAACAAATACCTGATACCTCCCAAAAAAAAACCCTCTTACATTTGGAAAAAAGAGAAAGACCCAAGATGAGAGGGTCTCATAATTGACTACCTGAAACTCAGCCCAAGAGTTCAGTTGCTAATATTGCATGAGTTGAGTACTTTGTAGAACTAGAACAATCAAAGGATCAGCATTTCACTCTGTTCACTAGCCACTAAATATTGAAACAAATGAACTAGAACTTGCATTGTTATAGAATAGATTTGGCTGCACAATGGCATGAAAGTAAATGAGGCCATCATTTCGTAGCGATGGGTGATCTTCAAGTCATTGGTGGAGTCAAGAAACTCAACAACCAAAACTATAATTCTTGGTCTACTTGCATAATGTCTTATATGCAAGGGCAAGATATATGGGAGGTTGTGAATGGCAGCAAAGCGAGTCAGCCGGATGAAGATGCGAATGGGATGCTGCGGAAATGGAAGATCAAAGCGGGCAAAGTCATGTTCGTTTTGAAGATGACAGTTGAAGAGGATGTGCCGGAGCATATCGAGGATGCAAAAACTCCTAGTGAAGCTCGGGAGGCGTTAGCCAAGCTGTTCTCCAAGAAGAACGCTACAAAGCTTCAACTCTTAGAGAATGAGTTGTTGTCAGTGGCACAGTGCAACATGACAGTCGCACAATACTTCCACAAGGTAAAATCTCTATGTCGGGAGATATCAGAATTGGATCCTGAGGCTCCAATTGGTGAAACCAAAATGAAGTGAATCATCTATTTCCAAGCAAAGAATCATTCCTCTCATAGCATATTTTATTTAGTTCACATAAGAGTTTAGTATTATATATTACTAGCTCTTTAGTGTTCAACAAAACACACCCCTCAAGCACAAGGTACTAATTGTATTTACATGCACACGCCCTGATATTTACCGAAACTGCTAATGAACCCTCTAATTCAAACAACTACAGGAAAGAAGGAAAAAAAAAACACTCATGCGTATTTTCATCCATATCCGTTGTTAAGGGAGTTTAGGGTCACACATCTAATCATTCAATGGACATTGCCTTGTGCCAATGATTTAGATTAAAACAAACTGAATCTAGTTCTTACATTGTTCCCCCAAAAGTCACTGGTCAACTTCAACCAGGGAATGTCATTTGAAATTCTTTTTCACCAATTTCTAGTGTTCAGTTCTCCTTGCTCAATCAATGGCAGCAACTATTCAGTCCCTAGATACCATTTTTGCTTCTCTAAATGCTAACCCGAAAGTCTACTTTGGCACCAATGGTTCTACATTCAAACCACTTCCACATTACCCCAACAATCTAATTGGCCAAATTGTCATTTAGACAAAGCTCTTTCTCATTCCAACATAACTTATCAATTACCGTTGGCGTCATAAGACTGCCGAAAATGACATTAACTGACCAATCTTCCTCAAACAAAAGCAAAAGTTCACTCAATACCATCAAAAGTTATCACTATTCATACCTACACTCCAAAAATCAAGACAAATGCTCACAAAATTTTGGACAACAATAAAAATCTCAGCACAAGCAACTCAAAGAACAAATGTATTGGATACAAACATGATCTTCTGCTAAAGAAAAAGTAAAATAATATGAAGAAAAAAAAAAAGTGAGATGTCAAAAACAATACCTCTTTCTCATTCCAACATTAAAATCTAGTCCATAAATTATCAATCTTCCTCAAACAAAAGCAAAAGTTCACCCAAACCATCCAAATTTATCACCATTCATATATACACTCCAAAAATCAAGCCAAATACTCACAAAATTTTGGACAACAATAAAAATTTAAGCACAAGCAAGTGAAAGAGCAAAGGTATTGGATACAAACATGATCATCAGCTAAAAAATGTAAAATCATACGAAAAAAAGAAGTGAGATGTCAAAAACAATACCTCTGATCTTCCTTTCACTACTCGAACATTGGACAAACCAGCAACACCAAGCTTCCCATTCCAAAAAAAATTTCAACAAATTTTCAGAACAAAATCAGCTCCGTTTAGCTTTGATTCACCTGAGAACGCAATGGCCAGACCAAATTCGTAGCACGAAAGGCCAATATGTGAAACGCAAAAGACCTTTATAGTTGGCATTACCGCAATCGAGTCCTCCACCTACCTCTCCATCACTTCTTCTGGCTCTACGGATTCATTTTCTGCAAATTCAAGAGGAACAAACCAACAGATTTACAAATACAATTCAACTTTTTCGGCATTGTTTCTATGAGATCAAACAACAACAGATGACTGATCTGAGTCACTGACCTGGTTCCAGTGAAGAAGATCGCTGATCGAAGTGTATACGGATCTACTCTTTTTGGCTGGAACTCAGAGTTTCAAAGTTGGAATCGACGATTCTTGTTGCCGATATATGTATCTGTCGCTTTAGATGTACGGACGGTACTTGGCTTCGCAACCGGAAGGTGTTCGATGAAAGCCCCCAGAGAAAATGGAGGCGGGACGGTGAAGAATTTGGCGCGCATTCTTGCGTTTCCATTCAAGCGCCAACTGCTTTTATTGTATTGAATTTCAAACAAGACATTCTATCGAGTTCCTCAGTAATGCAGTTGTGTTAAAACTTGGTATTGAGAGATTTGCCGCCCTTGTGGTTCTACTTTACTCGAATGACAAAAATTTGGTAGGGAGATGGGAGAGGTTTGTCGCCCTTGTGGTCCTACCCAGCTCGAATGGGGATTAGTTTGAGTGTGGTATGACTTAAAGGTGCGATCTCATGTTGAACGCGGAGCCACTTCGAAAACCCCATGGTTAAAACCAAAACATGTTAGTAATTGTATCTTTGAGGCAGAGGGTCGCTCGGGGGCGGCTGGATTATCCGGGATCACACAAGGCGTTGTTGGGGGTGGAGGGCGAGTTGGATGGTCGGGTGCTCTCGATCCCGGCTTGGTCGAAGCAATGGCCATTAGAGAAGCTCTTTCATGGATTCTGGATCGCGGCTGGGGTACACTGTCAGTGGAATCAGATTCTTTACAGATAATCCGAGCTCTCGAGACTGGAGGGGAGGTTCTCAGTGCTTTTGGTCTTATTATTAGTGATATCCTCACTCTAGCGTCTCAATTTGTTTCTATTGAGTTTGTGTTTGTTCACCGGTCTGCGAACCGGGTAGCTCATAGTTTAGTTCGGGTTGCTTGTTCTGTGTCAGGCCCTGAAGGGTGGATTGGCTTCCATGGCCTCATCCCGTTAGACCCCTTGTTATATGCAGATCTGAATTCTTAATAAAATTTGCAATTCCTTCAAAAAAAATATATGACTTAAAGGTGTTGATTCCGTGTTCATTGCGGACCCGCTTCGAAAACCACATGATTAAAAAAAAAAAAACATTCTCAACGCGCCAATTTTGAATAGTTTGTTTTATTTAACTAACTTTTAATCTTTTATGTTAAAAAAATTAATTGCATTTCATTTCGTAAGCTTGTTTTTGTTGTGCCGCACTGAAAATTAATTATGTGTCGTAAGATTCAACACGAATATGATATGTTAGTAATTGCATTTAATGGTCTAACACAATATAGGATAGGTTTATAATTAAACACAAAAGATGAACCATAATGCATTTAACATGGTTACTAAATGGTCGGGTTGACACGATATGATTGACATAAACACACGACGACACATAATTATGCACGATAGAATTAACGTGTTTGACGCGACATTATTCAACACATGCAAATAGATCGTGTTGACACAATTACTACCCAACTCATGATTTACAATGGAACCAACATATTTGACATGACATTATCCAACACGTTTGCGTGCGTTAAAAGACACGACAGTACGCGATTACAAAATGAGAACTCAAACATGATAATTTTGCAATGTGCATTCGTGCTACGATACAAATTATAAGTTCTACTTTTTTGTTAGCTTGAATAACAAGAAAACTATTCCGCATGTGAAATGTTTTTTAATCATCCTGGCTCGTAAGGTTGTAGATTTTAGGTCGGGTTTTCTTGAATTTTAGTTGAGAATAAGTCTAACCCAACATTAGCTCACAACGTCTATGAGATTTTTGATCTTTACAGTGAAATGTGCAGATTCGTCTAACTAATCATATAAAATCAAACAGATTTATTTTGTGCAATCGAAATCCACAACTAATTTTAAGTTCATATTGGATCAAGTCTATCGTGGTCCACAATAGTCTTAGAGGTGACAATTTTGGGGTCATGATCATTGGGTCTGTATCAAAATACGATCGTAAAGGATTTCGAGTTAATTTGGATTTCGGGCTTCAGGTAGAGTTTCACTTTTCGGGGCAAAAAATGCAAATTGACTATCCTATCTAACCCGAAAAGTGGTGGTTGGGGACTTGGGGTTAATAACGGAACAAAATTCTGCTAACAGCAAATTCATGTCCAAATTGTCGGCTCTAGCCTTGACTGATTTTTGAAAAATAAAGAGAGGACATGTAATATATAAACTTCTAACATTTGTCTCCTCGTCCCAATTTCATGAATTTCACCAAATCACAACCATCAAATGAAAATTCAACAAATGCCAATTAATTAATTAATTAATCAATTAACATTTATATTGTTAAAAGCATCACATCTATGCCTAATCTCTCCCTCCTTCCCAGTCTTGACCCCCAACAAGCTCAATTTCTCCATCGCTCGCGAGAAATCGTTAAAAAACGCCGTCTCGTTTCTCGCGTACCGCTCCACGAAACTTCTCGTCCTCTCGTCCGCAAAAAGCGCCGAGTCCATCGCTAGAACGCCCAATCCTTTCTCGAGGTTCCGAAAATACATGTTGTCGAATTTGCCAGGTGTCATCACGTCATTGAACGCCGCAATTGTCGGGTCCGCCACGTAGTTCTTGCAATGCTGCCTCATCCTCTCCGCGAATTGCGGGTTCATTGTCGGGTCCACGTGGCTCGCCGGAGTGACGTGGAAGATCCGGTCGGCGAACTCCTTGCAGTGGGAGAATCCGATGGTGTGGCCGCCGCCTGTGAGCGCCGTCATCTCGCCAACGGTGAACCCCTTTCCGGCGAACATGTCGATGACCTCCTCCACGGTGGCGTTGCCGGCGGGAAGGTTTCGGGGGACGGCCGCAGGGTCGGAGACGAGTCCGTCCCTGCGGCCGAGGCGGACCGTGTAGAAGGGCCCGCCGACGATCGTGACTAGGTCACGGACGGCGACGGCTAGGACGTCGGAGCAGGAGACGACTCCAGGGCATGAGAGCTCTAGGGCGGTCTTGACACGTGTCACGACGTCAAAGCCGTCGCCGGGGAGGTTGACGTTGAGGTCCGCGTCGCGCTCTGCCTTCTGAAAGGCGTTAGAGGCGACCAGGACAGAGGCGTCGCAACCGTTGACCATGCAATCATGAAAGAATAGGCGCAGCGCCGCGGCAGCGGTCGTTGGAGTGGAGAGTTGTTTGGTGGTGACGATATCTAGAACGATCTTTTCAAAATTTGGGCATGTTTGTTTGTAATAGTCAACGGAGAGAGAAGGTTCAGAAACGACAACGGTAACAAATGTTACCAATAAAAGAGGGACGAAAAGAGACGATTTCATTATTATAGATAGAAGGAAGAGGGGGACATGCAAACCTTCTTCCTCGAGTTGCACGGTGTCGAGGAGGAAGGTTTTAAAGGAATTGGGAAGAGAGAGAAAACGTACGAGAAATGATGGAAGAGAGAGATTCTAGGGTTAAGATTTTTTTTAGTGATTAAGTTTTGGTTGCATTTTTTTTTTTATGATATAGCTAGTAGGTACGTGCTGGTTTGCTTGCATGGATTTAGGCCATGCATAAATTTTAAACAAAGTCGCATTCAAGTTGGCAAATCAGATTCCGATAATTAAATTTGAATTTGATTTTCGAGGTTGGTTTAAAAATGTTCGATCCAAATCCTACCTAGAGAAGTGCAAGTTATGTATTTTATACTGAACTTTGAATTTGACGTGTAAAATTTAAGAATATGTGCGAGATTGTTTGACCAATTTAAATATTAAATAATCGAATTTATTTGTACACAAAAAATACGGCTTGATTTACTAGCATTTGCAAACTCGGGTCCAAATTATCAATACTGTCGTGTTTAATTATTTGTACTAGTCATTAGGTTTACTAGTTAATACGATAAAACCAAAATATTTATGTTTATTTTAATAATTTCAACTAGTTGATGAAGAAAATAGAGTAATTTATTTTGGCTGCTTGCATAGTATATGGTTTGTTTTTGAAGATTCTCTTAGTACGTAGAGTTGGTACGTGTTTGATGTTTCTGCATGGATTTTTCATTGTCGGAATCAGACATGCTTGAATTCTAGGTACCTTACGTACAATGTTGCATTGCTTATGTACGACGCGGAATTAGAGCCGACAAAATGGACTCGTACTTGCGGGTAACCGCAATCCGACTTTAAAAATATAGGATTCGGGTTTGATTTTTGCAATTTTAAAAAAAAAAAAAAAAAACGTGTCGGGTAGCAATGTGAAATTTTAGGGTCGGGTCGGATGTACCACTATTTTATGTCTAAAACCAGTTGTTTGACCCTAACCCGACCCGACCTACTCGAAAACCCTATAAGGTCGGGTTATGATTAGGGTGTTTTCAACCTGACCTTACTTTTTGCCAGCTCTACATGGAATGACATGTTATTGTAAATAATTGTTTGCCAAGTGTAATAAAGCCCATAATATGAAAAGTAAGCTCAATGACATCGTTGACGCTAAAAATCATATTGTGATAGTTGTGAAATCGTTTGTTGATGTCATCCAACAATCATATTATCATTTTGAGATTTTCAATAAGATACTAGTGTTGAGACTCGATGACAATCGTGACAAAACTTCAATTGGTAATGCCTGCATAGTTGTAAAAGACTACACGTGATAAGTGGAGATATGCGACATTAAAATCCTAGTTGGTAATAACTGGATGACTGCAAACGAGGACAAACTTGCGCCATTGAGGTAATTATGATGGAAAAACTGCAATCTAACTAGTTGATGAGACGTGACAACTTTTATTTGATGGTTGAGTATCTAATTAGTTGGCAAAATTACGAGATTTGATCGATGGGCCAAAATTGGATTGTCTAGCCATGTTCATGGGCATGAGGGGTCGGGTCAGGCCCACGAACACGATTAGCCTCTACTTCGTTTTCCCTCTTTTCTAATTCATTTTGAGTGGATCTCGTCTTCTATGCTGACGTGGTCACATACTTAAGGTCATTCCTGTAGTCGTGGTTGACCACTATTTCGTTTATTCTCCTCCTTCAAATCATTTTAAGTTGATCCTACCTCCTAAGCAGATGAGATCATGTGTATGGTGTGTTGGGTCATCAATCCCACGACCGTAGGTTTCTCACATCTATGGTTCATTATGAATTGATATGACTTTGTTGCGTTGGTGTAATCCTTATGGTAAGTTCAAAATTTTCATATATCATTTCTTTATATTTGAAATATTCTTATATTCTCGCTGTAAGAGTCTCTCTCAAAAAAAAAAAACGCGTATACAAAATCTCGACATCAAAACACCATAACCACACGGTGAACTCTTATACTTAAGGTCATTCCCGTAGTCGTGGTTGGCCACTATTTCGTTTTTCTCCTCCTTCAAATCATTTTAAGTTGATCCTAACTCCTAAGTTGATGAGGTCGCATGTATGGTGTGTTGGGTCAATCCCACAACAGTAGGTTTCTCACTTCTACGGTTCATTTTGAATTGATATGATCACTTCTTGCGCTGGTGTAATCTTTATGTGAAGTTCAAACTTTTTATATATATAATTTGTTTATATTTGAAATATTCTTATATTCTCACCGTAAAAGTTTCTCTCAAAGAAAAAATGCGTATACAACATCTCGATATCAAAATACCATAACCACATGTTGAACTCTTATACTTAAGGCCATTCCCGTGGTCGTGGTTGGCCACTATTTCGTTTTTCTCCTCCTTCAAATCATTTTAAACTGATCTCACCTCCTAAACTGATGAGATCACGTGTATATGGTGTGTTGGGTCACTCCCATGACCATAGGTTTCTCACTTCTATAGTTCATTTTGAATTGATATGACTTGCTGCATTAGTGTAATCTTTATGTGAAGTTCAAAATTTTCATATATCATTTATTTATATTTGAAATATTCTTATATTCTCACTGTAAGAGTTTCTTTCTCTAAAAAAAAAACGCGTATACAAGATCTCGACATCAAAATACCACAACCACATGTTGAACGGTCATTCCCGTAGTCGTGGTTGGCCACTATTTTGTTTTTCTCTTCCTTCAAATCATTTTAAGTTGATCCTATCTCCTAATTAAGTTGATGAGGTCGCACGTATGGTGTGTTGGGTCAATCTCACGACCGTAGGTTCCTCTCTTCTATGTTTCATTTTGAATTGATATGACTTGCTGCCCTGGTGTAATCCTTATGTAAAGTTCAAAATTTTCATATTTCATTTGATTATATTTGAAATATTCTCACTGTAAGAGTTTCTCTCAAAGAAAAAACACGTGTTCAAGATCTCGACGTCAAAAAATCATGACCACATGTTGAACTCTTCAATCTTCAGAATTGTACTTCCAATCCAATCAATGACACAAAGACCAATTGACATTTGGCATGTACAATATGTGTTGGCCAAATCTTTGTCCTTATGACAATAATTGTAACACTTTTATTGGGAAAATGGGACTATGATTGAGGTTGGCATGCAAGGCTTGTGATTCTGCAAAACCACACATGAGATGATTCATAAATAATAGAGTAAACAATCTCAATGCCCATCATGTTCTTGATGGGTACAATAAAGATTAAAGACCACTTATTTGCAAATCTTGTGGTGTGAAATTGTTCAAGTTACCATCAAATTGTGGAGACCAAGACAATTTGTACTTTTAATGTGTTCCTTGCAAGAAAAGTATTGTGTTTTAACCTTTTGGAAGTGATAATATTATAAAAGTGTAGAGAACTTGTGGTATAGAAATAAATGTATGTTCGAGCATGTAAAATACTATATAGAAAGCGTCGCGTTGACGTCGAGTTGACAATTTGGGTTGAAAATATATATCTCAAAGTTATTTAGAATAATTGTGAGTTACGTATTAGAAATTTGCATGCAAAATGTACGAGCTCATACGGGAGTTCATTTTATGCAATTTGAATTTGCTAACATGGAGACCAAGTTTAAGACGTGAAAGTGACAATTATCGGATCTATTTTCCTTTTTGTGGGTTTTGAGTTGAAAAGTGTAACTTGAATCTGCCCTAAAATGAGTTCGGGTTTGTTTGAAGTTTGGGACGGGTCAGTTTCATATTTTATCGTAAAACGTGTAGGTTCGTCTGGTCTGTCCCGTCCCGTAAATTTAATAAGATAAACTACATCCCAACTTGGAAATTGGTCGGATCAGATTTCAAGTTATTTTGGGTTTGGATCCAATTGCCCGCTCTAGTTTTGGGTGTTCGTGGGTTCATGACCTAATTGCCTATTCGATCTATTGCTACATAGAACATGTCATAATGTCATTAGTTCAAATCAACATGGCGAGTGAAGTTGTAAAATGAAACGGAGTTATCTCACGTTGTGTAGTTTGACTGATTAAGTTAAATCTCTGTTTTTCAAGACCTCCAAATATATCATAAAACCGAATCAATTACTCTTTCCGTACTAAAATAAGTAATGTATATATTGTTGTTGTTGTAGTGCCCAAGTTGATAATTTTTTTTGTACTATACCTAAAAGGTAAAATAGAGTTATTTCACATATGTATGAAGATTCCAGGAAGCAAATGAATAGTTGTCAAGTAGTATACAACAATACAACATGCATGATATTGAAATGCAATTTAGGTTTTAAAGTTTTGCAAGTTCAAGATTTTTGCCATATGGACAGTGAAGTTTAAGGACAAAATCAAGTGATGCATATCACCAAGGGGAAACTATTTTTATTTATTTATTTTGTTGAGTGAAATAATATATATCGAAATGATCGAAGAAAGAGATGTCAAAATGTCGCGTCAATCGTAAAACATGACGTATCAAATATTTGATAATGACAACGTATTTGTATTAAAATGTGTTCAATAATGTGCAATATATTTTATGAACCGAACGATTTGCGTCAAGGTCGTTGATTAGCACGTGCAAGAGGTGCAATTGCACACACTCTTAATTAATTAAGGAGGGCCAAATTTATAATATGCTTGTTAACTAAAGAAACAGAAAAAAAAAATCTTTTAATTTTATAATGCAACACGTGTATTGTTCATTTATTCAAGTATTGAATTTGTGACTTCTGGTGATTACCCCTAAGAAATAAAGAAATGCTATAAGTGGAAAAAAAGAAAAAGAAAATAGAGCAAGTGAACAAAAACGCCAACAAACACATTTTCGATGTCAGGAGTCACAAATCTTACCTTGCAAGGACCACCTCCGAAAAATTCGGCTTAACTTAGTATCAAATTATGAATTTGTTATTTTAGCACATAGATACCTAAATAATTGAGACGTACTATTTAGAGCCATAAATAAATGGGAATATCCTACTATATATTTGGTTGTTATTTTCTGTTTCCCTTGTACCTAGTGGTGACAAAGAATAGAGTCGGGTTAGATTGGAAACACCTTAAACCTAACCCGATCTTGTAGGATATTCAGGTAGGTTGGGTTAGGGTCAAGCATCGGATTTTAGACATAAAATAGCGGGCATACCCGTCTCAATCAAAATCCAACCCGCACTACTATACCCGATCATAATCCGACCCGATATTATCAGGATTGAATTGCGGGTATCCACGGGTACACGTTGTAGCCAATATATAATATTGGAAGAGGTTTTGTATTTATTTATTTTATTTTTTACCTCATGAACCTCCTGGGAAGTTCATTCATTTGGAACTTCTAAAGAATACAATTTTTAGCAGATTTTAGAATCTTTTCACTAGATGACCATAGTGACAAAATTCTCTAGGTCTCTCTCTCTAAATATATATTTCCGAATTGCATATATTTTGAAGAAAAAACTTTTTTTTTTCTTGGTAATATATACAGTATATTATTTGGATGGAAGTCCATAAATTCATTAATGTACATGAAGACAGAGAGACTAAAACAACAAAAACAAAATTATACCTCTATGACTAAGTTAAATAAAAAGTATTTCACATCGTGTCGATGTAACAATAAATATCCCATTTGAATTTCTATTTGTTTACTTTCGAGGAAAAAAGAGATTTAAAGTCGTGTTTGCTAAGGTCGATGTCTTTTATTAAATGTATTAATTTTCTGCGTGATATTTTACGCTCACGAAATAAACAAAGAATACATACAATATGTTTCGATTGTCCAACAAATTGTAGTTAGTTGGGTTCTATAGTTCATACTCTTTAAACATATTTTTTACTAATTAAATTTAACATCGTATATGACTAAT
>JAYMTK010004123.1:0-11479 GCA_036897405.1 Pelargonium myrrhifolium | reverse complement strand
AAAGACTATTGATTTTTTTATTTAAAAGCCTGAGAAGTAGAGTAAAGTTTTTTTTTTTTTTTTTTTGGGTTGAATTTATGTCTCATGAATTTTGGGGTGCTCGGGTTGATTAGTGTTCGCGGGTTGTGTTCGTGTCGGTTGAATTTTTTATTTTCGATCTAAATTATGGGATTTCAGAGCGGGTATATACTTTAGCGGTTGACACTTTTAAGTTGTTTGACCACATTCAAACTAATTCTTATTAGAGATTTGTTCACGGGTTAAAGATTTCACATCTCCCCAATGGTGTGTTGAGTGGTGATCGAAGCCGAGACTTCTTCTCACTCACGCAACATGTGTTAACCAAGTGCGTCACCCTCATTGGGTATCGGTTGAAATTTATTATTTTGATAAACGGGCTAGTTTTATTATAAGTCGGTTGTTAAACCAGTTGAATTGTATGGTAAAAAAAACGTAATATTTATGATCGGGTTATGTAATATGACACGGTTGTACACGATTAAACTGTTTCGTTCAAAAGTTCTATACATGACATGTTAGGTTTATATAAAGAGTGTAAAGATTCTCAGTCATGATTTATTGGTTGAGATTCTTAGGCAAGAGACAATGACAAATGGATTTGGGCGGACGCTCCGCGCCCACAAATTCATTAGGGCGGGTATGAGTGTTAATCGATGATGTGGCATCACCATATTGATCACTATTTATTGGCTAAACTATTTGTGAATAAGGTAATTCACGAGCTTGCTCGCCTTTCCAATTCTATGTATAAGGGATGTAAACTCGAGCCGAAAAATGTTACGATCTTTGCTGGTTCTTGTATTTTGCTTGATTTGGAATAGAAGTTTATATTCACATGATTAATTAGTCGTAACAAGCCCAACCAGCAAATTTAAAGGTATAATATATAGTAAATTAATCATGACAACGCGCCAAACATGTTGATATCATCATGCAAAATATATCGTGTCACGTTGGTGCTGAGCCTCCAAATTACGTACACACAATTATTTAGTCGTGTTGTGACATGCCCTACCTGTAAATGCAAGGATGTAATTGTGAATTAATCATAATAATGTGCCAAACACGTTGGTTATGTCGTGCAAAATATGTGTGGTCGTGTTTGTGTCAATCGTGTCGTGACAACACAACTCATTCAGTTACTTATTAAACTTGTCACGTTCACTTTCAGTCTTTCAACACGATTACTAAATGTGTCGTGTTTGTGTTGGTTCGTGCAACACGTATTCAACTCTCAACGCAACACGAAGAGACACACAGATTGTTAACTCTAGTCGAGATTAACTCCATACACCCGATTTTTTGACATATTCAATTTTTATGGATAATTTTTATTTCCGAGTCAACAAACAAGTTCTATGACTCATTTATATCTCGTTTAACTAAATAGGTTAAATGTGATTTATTGAAACTTAATTATATTCATTTTAAATTCACTTTAATTCGTGAAGTGCCACTATTTGTAACCAAAATTATCATAGCATAAAATATTATGATAAACTTTATGTTTGTGTTGATCGGTTTGTTTGATGCTTGTATAAACTTTATTTGAATTGTCGTAATTGAAAATGTATTACTATGGTTACTTGTTCAAAATATTACACTTATTTTTTTGATGGGAAAATAATACTTTTATTAGTCTATAACGTCAAACTGAACATATGGAGAAATTAATTGTGGGACATCTTTCGCATCAAAAATATACCCGCCATACATAGAATCTGGTAGCCTAGCAAGCATATGCGCTACCCGATTCGATGACCGACATGCGAAAAAGAAAACGACATGATCAAATTAGCTTATCATAGCCAAACAATCATCAAGAAGTAACCCAAATCTTCCACGTTTAATTTTTACATACAAAATTTGTGTGAGATGACATATATTTTAGCTAATGAATACTATATTGTTTTTTTTTTTGTGAACAAAATGGAAGGAAAATATATAATTGTGAGGTAGAGATAAGTATGGGTGATTAATGGGTAATTGAAATTTAAAATAGTAATTAATTGTGCTTAATATATATATATATATATATATATATATTAAAATTTTGAATTTGAAAATCTTGAGGGCACATTTGAATTTTGAAATGGCATAATCATGGGGATAGGAAGTTGATGGGCAGGTGAGTAATTAACAGAATCATTCAATCCAATCATTAAAAAAGAAGAACACATTTATTTTTTGTTTTTAACTAGCTTTTATTAGGGGAGTAAAAAATATGTTTTTGATTATGTTAATTTTACTACTATACTTATGGACACATCATGACAAATTACAAGGTTAGAAAGAGTGAAGAGTTCAAAATTTTAAATTTAAATTTGAATTGCATTATAGTAATCTATACACTAAATATTCACTTCATTTAATGGTTACATAGAGAGTGAGAAAAAGGAATCTCAACCACGATGTATTGGTTGAAATTCTTGGTGCGCTTAAGTTTTACAAAAGCCTAAACACACTAATCGAGATGTCGTTTTCATCCAGATAGTGTAGGTCATGTTCACGGCGTCAAGTCTAGGAGGTTGACAGAGCTTAGGATATTCGAGCTTCAGGGTGAGTGAGCTTGGAGTGTGCTTCCAGATCCAGACCTGAGGTGAGAGTTGGTGTCGTTCCTGCAAAACAAACACACCAAAGAACGATGAGACTCGGGAATCATCCAGGACACTGCCTCAAGCGTGAGAATAAAATCTCTTGCCGAAAAACACCGAAGGAAACTAAAGAGCTTTTGAGAGAAAATGTCTCAAAAAGATTATCCCGACTAAGCACATAGAGTTTTTAGATAAGGATTCGGATTTGGGATCCCCTCTCTTACCTGGGAGGGAGTATTTATAAGCTTTACCGAACAGGTACACGTGTCGTCATTTGGCGAGATTGGACTTTTGGGACCACTTGAGGGGCCCACATCTTGGGGACGTGCTCCAAGGTCCCTAGTGTTTGGTTCCCGACACTCAACCCCCTTATCTCGAGAACTCTCGCCTCGAGTTCATGGCGATCATGGGGAGCACCCATGCGACACGCATGTGTCCCGCTCGAGCTCCCCATGCGTCACTGGGGAGGAAGGTGTTCTTAGGTGAGACTGGGTTGTTCGGGACTGGGAGCGTTGTGAGGCATTAATTGACTTTGGACCCTGGGTCAAGTCACCTCGTCCCCCAATTTGACCGTTGGGCTTCCTGAGAAGATTGCTGGACTTTGCAACTTGGCTTGTGACCCTGAGTCCTCCAAACGAGGTCGCCAAGTCCGTTAACGACGTGGCTTCTAGGCGCCACGTGTCCACTTCCATTTTGTCCTTCAGACTTGTGATTTTTTGGGTAGCATCAACTCTCAGACACTAAATAATGGACATTGAGGTGATGTCACATCACCGATTAACACTCATATCTGCCTCAATTAATTTGTGGGTGCGGAACGCCCGCCCGGATCCATTTCTCTTTGTGTCTTAGCTGAAAATCTCAGCCTATAAACCATGGTTGAGATTCCGGGCACTCTCTCTCTCTCTCTATATATATATATAATTTTTGGCTTAGGCTAAGTCAAGCTAATGAGGTGATGACACCTCATTAAATTTCACTTATACCCACCTAAATGAAATTGGGGGAACGGAGCGATCCGCCGGATCTGAGTTTTTTTAATAAGGTGTCCCTACCTCATTGATTTACTAAGCCATATTATTTTGTTTAGAATACTAATACTCTATGTACTACAATTATTTTTTAATGAGCTATGTTATGATGTGAGTCGACTCATATTTTTTACGAGTCAAGGCACTAGTATAGTAACAAATGATATTACAACGGGTTGCGCAATTTGACGTTAATTACGAATTGTTATTTTCATTATTAGTCCGAGTATTTTTATATACTACAATGTTACAGAAGTTTGTGAATAAAAAAAGATAACAATTAATCTAAATATTTCACCATCGCGATAAAGATTTTAACTAATTACATGACAATTTGATTTTGAGAATTGCAATTCAACTTATTAAACATGTTTAAATCAAAGTTTGTAATTAAAATACTAACTCAAAAATAAATTAGGTTAAAAGTTCTAATCTATGGATCAAAGTTGGGCCTGAGAAAGGCCCAATAGACTTTCGAGCCCAATATTAGTTAATGTTAAGAGAAAAATGAATGTCTGGGCCTGAGAAAGGCCCAGCAAATAATTCAGACTTCTACTGTTTTTATGGGCCGAATCGAAAATACGCAATAACTTATTTTATTATTTCAAGGCCAATATATTTTAATTTGTAAAAATATTTCCCTTAAAATGTTCTAGCCTCAATTTTTGTTTAGAGTTCATTCTCAAATTATTAATACCAGTTTTTATTCCGTGCGTTGCATGGGTATTGAAAAAATAATTAATTAATACATATTTAACTAATTACAAATATTTTTTTTATAATATAACCAAAATTAATTAAATTACACATACTTATACATGCATGTGATTTATATTCAATCAAATACACAAATACACAAATTATATTATAATTTTGAACAAAATAAAAGATATATTAGATATAAAAAAAATTCAAAAATAATAAATTATGAGACGATATTAATCAAATAAAAAAAATTATCATAAAAAGATGAAAGAATTATACGTACCTTTTAGTGTGATGGATGCTAACGTTTATGCCTCTATTTATATGTCTCATATTTTAGGGTTTGCATAACCACTTACTTTATTATTATAGTATTTTGAGTGTCAATATTTCTTTACTTGCAAGATTCAATTTACCATATTATTGTAAGAATTTAAATTTCCTATTTATAATATTGATTGGGTATATTTTATAATTACATAAATATTTTGACCAAAATTAACAAACTGGTGACGTGACGCTCTAATATGCATTATAAACTTGTTATTTTATTCCGCTTTTATAGTATGTATAGATAGATAATAGATTGTCATTATTTAACTTTTGACTCAACCGAAATAAAAATTTATTTAGCTTAAATTTTTTGCTCTAATTATGATTGTGTTATATTTAAAACAGACAAATAATGTATAAATTAGAAAACAAAAATAAACATTCTGGTCTAGGCATAGATTGAGAAGCGAAAAGATAAATTAATAAGGTTGTGTTGGAATTGAGAATTATAAAAGATTTATAATGAAAGGGTTGGGGTTGGGCTGGGCATGAATAGTTTTTCTCAAGGTGTAAAGAAGAAAAAGGGCTGGGTTTGGGATGGGCAAGAGAAGGACTAGGGTTTGGTTTGGACAAAATATGGGTTATATTTTGGATGCCTAAGGTGGGCCTACTGTCACGACCCTAGAGATCGTGACCAAATTATCCGTGCGGGATGCAATCCTCGTGCCTAATCTATTCAGAGAGGTGATCCTCGCGCATCATCTATGCGGGGATGCGACTCTCGCATCGTGCCCGTTCGCGGATGCGGTCCTTGCACATGATCATCCGTGCAGGGATGCGGATGTGGTTATCATTGGCATACTCTTATAAGGCATTGACAAGATAGTTCTTTGGATGGAAAGTTCCATGGAGATGAATGGAACTATGTCAATGGATAGCAAACATGCTGCCCGTGGAAGTGCACTTGCGGATATCATTCTTCCCAAGTGTGCTTGTTTTGTGATGTACATATCAAGCACGAGGTGACGTGCTTCTTTTGTCGGTATTTGCAAGCATGAGATGGAGAGCTACTTAGCTCTTCTATTCCTATTTTGTGCCTCTCTATATTTAATAGGAATAGGTGGACATGAACAGCAACAAAGAAGCATGAGGTGTAGAGCTAGTTGCTTGTCCATCCCATGAAGAAACCGCTTATGTGAAGAAGCATAAAGGAAGAAGTGGACAACAACGATGAAGCATGAGGTGGCTGAGAAGCAGGAAATTTCATGTAACCATCAAAGGCCTTTCATGTGAAGAAAGCTCAAAGCATGAGCTGTGCACTTTACCATGTGCAATGGGCAGCACGATGAAGTGATCATCTTGAAGCATGACAAGGATAAAAGGCCAAGTAGAAGGTGTCACAAGGAGGTTGGTTCCTTAATACTCATTGAAGACTTAATGTGGAAGGACTTGAAGGAGATTGGACCTTGCATTGGTTCAATGAGGAGCTGGCAAAGGAGATGAGGCGGACAAACAGCAAGCTTGCAAAGCATGAGGATGAAATGTGTATAAATAGAGTAGGATCCATTTGATGTAAAGGAGGAGAGTTTTAGATAATATACATTGTACATTAGAGTAGGTTATCTTGTACTTTCTCTAAGGGTTGTAATCCATGTTTTATGTATAACAAAACCTTCCTCCAAGTAACATCACAGTGTCATCTTTCCATACTTGTTGTCTTTGTGTGTCATTTGCATGTTTGTGTTGTAATTGAGTCTTGTGGAGTCACCAACACCCCACACTCTTTGTGTTTTGGACAAAAGGGTTTGTCCAACACTTGTATGAACAGCCGGGAGTTGCTGGTTCGTGACCAAGGGTGGTCTTGCGTCGTGGCGCGTGTCTCGAGTGTGGTGTTTGCAGCAAAGGGTTGTTGCGCAGCAGAGGTTGCTACCTTAAGGAATTGATTTCCTTGTCATAGGTTTGGGTTTGTGGGTGTTAGGCTTATCTTAGATCCTTTGAGTTTGCAGCTCAAGTCTAAGAGCCGGACGTTCCTCGAGAAAAAGCTTGGCGAAGCTCCGGGGCGTTTCACTATGCTTACTACGGTTCATCTTTGGCTCTGCCACTGGCTACCAAGTCTAGGTTGTTTCTACTGGGGCGCCGTCTTACAATTGGATTTCTTCTTCTTTATTTGTCCTAGGCAACAACCAAGTTTGTCCAAATGAACTCGCTTAGTTTACATTTTCATTTCTTTGTTTGCATTATTGTTTAGGTCCTCACTTGTTAGAAACTTGCTATGTAGAATGAATAGGCCTTGTTGACATTTTAAATTTGGTCCTTATTAGCAACTTGCTATGTAAAATGAATAGGCCTCGTTGTCTTGTTGATATTTTATATACCAACACTCATTAGAGCAAGTAACATAAGACTTTTGTTCTCTTGAACTTTCAAGATTGAGTCTCGATATAAATACGCTTGCTGATAAAAAGAATAAGAGTACATGCACTTAGATAATAGTTTTATATACTTGTGTAATCTAGGTTAAAACTGAACATGAAATTTAAGTTAACAATACAGATTGTTCATCCTTTAAAACAAAATAATTAGGCGTGTGAAATATTCAACACTCAATCAATGAAAATAAGAACATGAACACAATAAATTGCCTCAGCTTAACAAGCTTTCATGACTATTCATTCAACTATCGTCTTAGCTTTGAAAAGCCTACAATGGAAATAAGAAAAGAGAAATACAGAGAGTGAGAATTTAGAACAAGAAACAGCTCAATCTAAAACTATTTCGTCTCTCATTCTACTCAATATATATACTATTAGAGGAACCTGATGAGAACTTTCTTCATTCTCTCACTTCGCCTCGCTGGCTCAGGTCTCGTGCTCGTTTTCTCTCTTTGCGTATCGACAGTTGTAGTCACGTGCGAAGCAGGTGTGACCTTTTCTTCCTTCGAGCCCAAGTCACTAAAACTTGATGATAATCTTTTTCCAAAACGATGTCATTTTCAGTGTTATTTTTCATAAATGGAATGACGCCGTTTTCTTTGCTTGTTAGCTTCTCTCTTAACTTTTGAATCTCAACGATAATTTGTTTATCTTCACTCGTACCAATACTTTCCTCATTTACAATCACCTTGTCCTCAAGGTGAAGTAGGCCTAGCCCTAAGGGTAGGGCAATGAGTGCAATGGCCTAGGGCCCATAATCAAAGGGGGCCTACTTTTAGAAAAAAAAAATATTATATTTGTTCCAACAAAACAAAACGCAGCATTTCATTCAATGGTTGGAGAATGTAATCACTGCTATTGCCCATTTAATTTGTTTCCATAATTACAAGTCTTTTCAACTTTCAAAAATAACTAGTCTACTACCCGTGCGATGCACGAGATGGTAAATAGTAATTACTTTTAAAAAATAATTTTTAAATTAAAATATTAGAAAATACATCTATATTTTTTGGTAGAAAAACACATCTATATTTGATTTCACTATATTATTTTGCATTTTTATGTACTATAAAATAGAAAGTGGGAACCAAGAAGTGTAAATCAAAAGAGATTTTTTATTTAACTTTAGTTGTTAATGAGACTCACACTTCCATTAAAATTATGGATTGATTGTGCTACTCCGTTTTTACAAATTCACAGATCCGATATTAGAAATATTTAAATGAAGTTTTATGATTGACTTATTTTAGTTTAATGTAAGCCAAAAACAATACACTCATATTATTTATAATATATTAAATATATATATATATGTATAATGTATATATAATTTAAAAAGTAATAAATGCACTATTACATGAATATCATAAGATATTTTGTGTTTGTTCCTGTTTATTTCGATTAATGTAAATTTATTGTCCTTTAATAAATTAAATAATATTTTTTTAACACTGAAAATAATTTTTATCATATAAAATAAGACTTATCATGAAAAAGTCAAGAGATATTTTAAAAATGATAACTTTTTTTATCGGGATAAAGAAAAAGAAAATTTTTAATACATTTTTGAAAAGAAACCGGTAGTTATATTATCTATTTTGAAAGGGAACTTTTGATACATTTTTTGGATGATGTAATTGCTGATATTGCTTAATTTATCTGATAGTCCTTTTTACTCAAAAAAAAAAAACTATGTATTTGTGTTTCTTCATAAATAAATAAATAAAAATATGTATTTCTATCACCACGTTAAACAAATATTTGTGTCATATGTAATTATTATTAGTTTGACTTATGGGAGAAATTGTAGTTAATCTATTTGATTATAGAAATAGTAATTAATGTAATTATTTGTCACCAAAAATTATTTAAAGAAATGTGTTGAATACAATTGATTATTGTAATAATATTTGAATTTATTTTTACAAAGTCATGATTTTTTTGAATTTTATTATTTTTGAAAATTCTATTTGAGTTAATTGACTTTGGAAATTACATGGTAAATTTTCTTTTTGAATAAATTACATGGAAAATATTATGTCATACTTTTACATTATATTAAGAGGAAAATGTTTTTAAATTTAGCTTGTGCTATTAATACAGTTGATGTAATTTATTGTATAAACCATAATTAATGTAATTGATTTAATTAGAATAAGTGAAATAAGGAATTGCAATTAATTTGATTGATTATAAAAATAATGATTGACTTGATTGATTAGAAAATTTGTTATCAATTTAATTGATTGTAAAAATTATGGAGTTCATTGATTTCTTGATTTAAAATTTGTATCATGTCTCGGTTTGAAATAAAACTCCAACTAACATTTCCACATTCTTTCTTATTTATTTTTCAGTTTTATAATATCTAGTGTTAGCTTTTGGTGTTCCATTTTTTTTTTTACCAAACCTTTCACATTCTTTTGTTTTTAGGCTAGACTATTCGTTTTTTTACCCAAGCAAATCTTCACATCCTCTGCAACCCTCCTTGCATGCTTTGGTATGGTTATGCAACATGAAATCAGACATCTTTGCGTTGTGCAAATTCATTAAGCAATTGTCAGGTTCTTTCAAGCGTTATGATTTTTTTTTCTTCATTTGTTGCGAAAAAATAGTAGAGCAATAGATATATAATATTAACTTTACATGATTATGGAGATTGAATTTGTTCCTTCAACTCTTTGAATGTTTTCATTCAAAATGTAATTTAGCTATCCAACTCATTCTTTACATCATTTTTATTTAGTTTTATGAGTTCTAAGAAATAAATAATTAGTTTCCTGACTTCTTGGCACCGTCTTCTTGTCTTTCATTTAATCAAAATTGTCGCTAGAGAAAAAGAAATGGAAAAAATATAAGCAGTGACCATATACATATATATATATATCAATTGGATTTGTAAGAAAACCGTGTTGTCTTTCATCTTGGGACACTAAATATCGCTTGAGCATTTGCAGTAACTCTCAATAATTATTATATATTTCTAAGAAAAATGAAAAATCTAAATTCAAACAAATATGAAACAAACTTCTGAGTTTGTTATTAATTTTGAGCTACTTTTATAAAGTTCTTAAAACAAATATGATACTTAATCTATTTTTTTTCCCCTTCAATTTATAAGTATGTTAGATTATAAGTTTTATTCAAATCTTTTTTTTTTTTTTGAGAATTTTGTTTGAGACTATTTTTCATATTAAGGATTTAGAGTGTTGAAACATTTACCTATAATATTTATCTAAATTATGTTTAGAAATTTTCTTTTTTAAAAAGGAGTTTATGGATTTAAAAAAAAAGTTTCTAAATTTAGGCTATTTTTTAAGATCCTAATGCATAGAATTTATCATAATTATCACTACAACATTTTAAGGTATAGGCCGCGTTTCAAAACTGCAGAGAAAAGGCCCAAAACCGCGGCCCATACCTTTAACCGCGGTATCCCAGAGCGCTGCTAAATGTATGGGCCACGGTTTTGGGCCTTTTGTCTGCAGTTTTAATAACCACGGTCTTATGCTGGTTTAGCCCGCGGTTATGAACTGCGGAGCCCATTTAGGTCTGCAGTTTAAAACCGCAGCCTAAAGTTTAATTTGAATCTAAGAATTTGATTTTTGTTATCAATTTTTGGATATATTATGCATTAGTATTAGACATGTCAAACACAATAATTTAAGCCAAATATATTACCTGCTTCAAATACATCAAACATTTAGGTATATAAACTTGACAAAAGTAACGTTTAGGTCTATAAACTTAACAAAAATAACAATGTCATTTAGGCCTAATACTTTGAACTGGAACTAACATTTTAAGCCAAATATAGTACATACTTCAAATACATCAAACATAATCAAAATACAACCATTTCCTGTCATTTCTCCTCCATCTAATTCTATGCAACCCCTCGTAGGGAAGCCCAAAATAGACTTTCCCACTGGAAAATTAAAACAAGTCTTTGAGCCCTCCTGTGATTTGATAGTAATATATTTTAAGAGGGGGGTATTCTCAGACTATGCAGCACCCGAGTTCCCATCTTGTCTAATCTCTGGTCTGACATAGGTGAGACTGCGGGTAGTAGGAGAAGAAATGGAATTGCCAGGGACTTGAGCTCCAGCATCACTTGGAGGGGCCTAAGCATCTCGGTTCCACTGCATACTTCTTGAACCAGGTTTCATGGGGAGGCGAGGCCTAAAAGCACCAGGATAATCTCTTGGTAAAGGAAAAGGAAGTTTGGGATATCTAGGAGCAACATATGGTGTACCACGGACAATGAGTGGCCAAGACATGAGCATACACCAAACAAGCTATAGATTGGCCTGCAGTAAAAAATACCAAGATGGATGGAGCACTTCCCATTCCATCCCAACACCAATATATTTACGTGCTACATTTCCAGGAACCAGAATGCACAGATATAATATTTGACAAT
>JAYMTK010004122.1:0-11479 GCA_036897405.1 Pelargonium myrrhifolium | reverse complement strand
GAAGAGTTTCAACTAACGAAAGAACGACACGTGACTCGCTCGATACGAATATGATGGCCACGTGGACATATCCGAGTCAAACCTTCGGTTCGGCCACGGTCAAATTAAAGACCCAGATAGGTAGTCGGTGTCGGATCGGTCAAAGATCCGAAATGACCTAAAATGCAAGACCTCCAAAAATATTCAATATTGGTCTCATATTAAAGGGAAAAATGCAACAAGCACAACCGTTTAAACGGAAGTCAAATTGGACAATAAACGAATCCGAAAAAGGCAATAAATCAAACAATTTGGGTATTTATATTTGAAGACAATTTGGTCAAATCAGGTAAAATGGTGTGGTCAGATGAAGGGCATTTCTGTCTAAAGAGTAAAAAATGTGTGGATTTATCCTAATGAGGTTTGAATTTATCAGCACCCAAAAATAGGTATTAGAAGAGACATGAGGAGACCACAATTAAATGAATGGTCGAGTGAATCAAATAAACGATTTATTTATGCACCTAATTAGTTTCTCTATAACCACTAATTGTATTAATTGATACGTGTCTCATTAATTGTGAAAAACTCGATTAAGAGAGTATATTGTAAGTCGATAAAAAATCAACCCGATACAATGAAAGTGTCCAAAGCGGGCATAGGAAATTTACCGAAGGAACGTAAGTACACAAAGTAGTGCACAAACACTTATGTGTCAGCAGACGAAGTTTACTAGGAAGTGAATCAACGCCTAGATCTTTATTCGTGCACCTAAGTTTTCTCTTCGCGTAGCCACTTAAACTTTGTGTTTGTGCGTCATTGATTAGGTTGCTGAGCACTACAACAAAGTGATAGCAACTGATGTGAGCTCAGCTCAGCTCAAGTGTGCAATCCCACACCCAAGAGTACAATACATACACACTCCACTCTCTATGTCCAATGATGATCTTGTAGCTCTCTTTGGCTCTGAAAATTCAGTTGATCTGATCACAGTAGCTGAAGCTGTGCACTGGTTTGACCTACCAAGCTTCTACAACCTCGCGGCGCGCCTTCTGCGAAAACCCGGAGGAGTCATTGCCATTTGGGGATACAATGACATTGAAGTGAGCCCAACATTTGATCCTGTCTTCAAGAGCTTCCATGAAACCACACTCCCATTTTGTAACCCCAAAATTCACTACCTCTCTGAAGGGTACAAGACCCTTCCATTTCCTTTTGAGAGTGTGGGTTTGGGGTCTGAGGGGAAGCCTATGGCATTGGACATCCCTATGGAGCTTTCTTTTGAGGGGTTCTTGGGGGCTATGAGGTCTAGGGCAGCAATCACAACAGCTAAAGAGAGAGGAGTTGACTTGTTGTCTGAAAGGGTAGTTAAGGAATTGGAAAATGCTTGGGGTGGTGCTAAGTTGGTTAGGTCAGTCTCTCACAAGGCTTTTATGATCGCAGGAAGGGTAGCGATGTAATTTTACTTTCATATGTTACTTAATCGTTTCTAGACTCTTTATTGGTAGAATCGAAATGCATTGTGCGTTGGATTGTACTTCGACTGGCTTTTATGATCATAGGAAGAGTAACGATGAAATTTTTCTTTCATATGTTGTGTACTTTTAATCGTTTCCTAGACTCTTTATTGAGAGAAACTGAAATGCATCGTGGGTTGGATTGTATTTTTACTCGCTTTTATGATTGCAGAAAAGGTAGTTGTGTAGTTTTTCTTTCATATGTTACTTTATCGTTTTCAGACTCCTTATTCATAAAAACTGAAATGCGTAGTGTTTTGGATCATGCATTTATTGTTTTTTTATGAGATGTATCATATGTTACTTACTTTGCATTCTGTATTGGATCATATTTTTGCTGGCTTTTACAATTGTAGGAAATATAGCGATGTAATTTTTCTTTCATATGTTGGATCGTATGGTTACTCGCTTTTATGATCGCTGAAAAGTTAGCGTATTTTGGACTCTGTATTGATATAAATTGAAATACATCGCTTGTTGAATTGTACTTTTATTGGCTTTTATGATCACGGAAAAGATAGTGATAACTTTTCCCTAAATGTAATGAAGAAAGAATCAAATTTAGGACAAGACAAAGGGAAGGAATCCAAGAATCTGGTTTCAATGAAGAAACACAATGTGCAACATAGAAAGAATCCAATTTGGGACAAAATAGAGAAAAGAATCCAAGAAAATGTTGTCAAGGAAGAAACACAATGTGCAACATAGAAAAAGAATCCAATTTTTGGGCAAAACCAAAGGAAAAGAATCCAAGATGATTGTGCCAATTAAAGCTAACAATGTGGACTTAAAACCCGAAGACATCTGAAACACGATCCACATTTACGAGAGATTAAATCGCACAAAATAGACTCGATTAATTTTCAGATCATAACCACATCTTTAACCAAACTCAATTCAAAACTCGAATTGTCAACTCTTCTGTCAATGCGAAATTCAGATCATACTGATCCTAACAAATCCGCATAACTTGTACTACAAACTCAATACCCACATCTTTAACCAAACTCGACTTAAAACTCGAATTGTCAACTCTTCTGTCAATGCGAAATTCAGATCATACTGATCCTAACAAATCCGCATAACTTGTACTACAAACTCAATACCCACATCTTTAATCAAACTCAATTCAAAACTCGAATTGTCAACTCTTCTGTCAATGCGAAATCAGATCATACCGGTCCTAACAAATCCGCATAACTTGTACTACAAACTCAATACCCACATTCTTGACCAGACTCGATTCAAAACTCGAATAGTCAACTCTTCTGTCAATGCGAAATCAGATCATACCGGTCCCAACAAATCCACATAACTTGTACAACAAACCCAATACCCACATCCTTGACCAAACTCGATTAAGAACTCGAATTGTCGACTCGTCTGTCAATGCGAATACACAAAATAAACTCACTTTTCAATTGTAATTTTATCTAACATTAATCACCTTTCAAGTACAATACATGAGTAATGATACTCTTTGCTTACATTATATGCTCTCCTTCTGCTACACTTTTAGCTTCAGAAGACTGAGAAAGAACAAAACAAAGTCCAAAACTTGACTGGTACACAACCAACCAACAATAACAGTCAAGGAGGAGGCAAAACTTGCACACACAACCTCTCTTCCAAGACCACAACACACAACAAACAAATGGACCAACACAGCTACAAATGTACAGAAAGTTAAAAAAGACGCATTGTGAACCTTTTTTCACTCGAATAATGGTTAGTCGAAGCTTGATGTCCGGCTCCATCTCCCCTGCAAGTAATTTTCTATCGACACACTTTGGTTAGTGCTACTAATCGTAGAGAGCGTGTCATCCTCCAAATCTAACAACGCGAGATCGAGATGGGATTGGATGTTTGATGGGAACACTTCCTCTTCCCCATCGTCAAGTTCTTCCTCTATGTTCGCTTGTTGCTTTGCCCATTTGGTTATCTCCTCGTCGCCTTGGAGGAGCTTCAAAACCTGTCATCAACAAGCCATGTCAAAACCATGTCGATAAAAATGAAAGTAGAACGAGAATTGGTGTAGGCTATGGAGGTGAACTCACGATGCTGATTTGAGGCCTGTATCTTGGTGCGCGTCTAATACAAATTGTGGCGGCCAAGACCATTCTATCGATCTGATCTTGATCATATTCACTCCCTAGGGTTGGATCTAGTAATTGAGAAACCTTCCCGTCCTTTAAAATTGGCTTTGCCTAGATGTCATAAACCAATAGTTAATACATAATCACGACGCACATTAAGTAGACAGATTGAGTAATTTAAACAATCTTAAATCCATATTAACAGAGTGATTTAAGCCGTCATAAACCCATAATTGATATAGATCATGAGGCACATCCGGAAGTAGACATTTGAGTAATTGAAAGCATCGTAAACCCATAACTAATACAGACCGTGAGGCACATTCGGAAGTAGACATTTTGAGTAATAGTAATTGAAACCATCATAAACCCATAATTAAAAACAGATCCGGAAGTAGACATATTGAGTAATCTAAACCATAAGTTTCGCAACACAAAAATCAAATTTAGAAAAGATAAAGAACATATCATTAAATGAACTAGCTATGCCTTTTACGGGAAATATGAACTTACCCACATTACCAGGCTCTCCTGGCCCTTCGGGTATTGGCTGTTGATTGGTTTTCTTCCCGATAGAAGCTCAAGGAGTACAACACCAAACGCGTAGACATCAATTTTGTCACTCACTTTACCGTGCATGAAGTACTCTGGCGCCAAGTAACTGTCAAAAGACAAGAGAGTTACAAATGACTTTTTTCTTTTTATCGGCGTGTTACAAATGATATTTAACAGTGGGTTCGAATACACGGCTTCATTTACGGAACAATGAAGTACATACCCGAACGTTCCAGCAACATCAGTGCAAGTCATATGTGATGAAGATCCTGCGACCCAGTTAGCAAGTCCAAAATCTGACAGTTGTGGTTCGAAATCATCCGAGAGAAGGATGTTCGAAGATTTCACGTCTCTGTGGATAATAGGTTGGGCACAGCCATTATGCAAATAGTCCAGTGCCTCGGCTACACCAACCGCCACCTTATATCTCTCAGACCAACCAAATCCATTTCCATCTTTCTTATTACCTATACAAGACAGCGCTAATCACTATTTGTAATGAAATTTTTTGTGAAAAAACGTGATCACAAATCAGAAAAAAAGCAAGTAAATATTATACCATGAAGGTTGTCTTCCAAGCTTCCTCTAGATAAAAAGTCGTAAACCAAAAGTAGATTTTTGTCCTCAAAACAATAACCAAATAAGGATATAATGTTCTTGTGACTTAATGTAGTAATAATATCAATTTCCAAAACGAACTCTTTCAATACATCTTCCGATGGCTTCAAGATTTTCACAGCCAGTTCCTTGCCATCTGGCAAACACCCCTTGTAAACGTGACTACTACCACCTTTACCAACCAGATTCTCTGAGGAATGAACAAGATCAAAATGCAGATTGTTAATAGCGAAGATCTAAACAAAGTCAAACTCAAAACACAGTACAAAATTTTGCGAAGAAACAAACCAGGCATGAAGTCGGAGGTTGCAAACAAGAGTTCTTGGTAGCTGAACAATCGGCAAGTGGCCGAGTATTTGTCATGTAAACCTTCCAATTCCTTAGGAAGGCCATTTGAGGAAGGAGAAAGAGGACAATGAGCCTCACACCCAACTGACACAATTGCACCGTTCTCTCCATTCAATTTTAAACAATGACCATCGTCATAGTCAGAACTACTATGTTTCTGATCCGGATAAACAACAGCCGACGACGAACTCCTTCCCGGTAACCTCATCATCCTCTCAACCACAGACGTCTTCTTCCCGGCAACCTCCTCTGAACGGTGCGGCTTGGGTAAAAACACCTTGCGAAGAAATGGCCAGCCGGATTTACTGGCATTTGAACTCGGAGATCGAACTGGCACCAGAGCCAAAGAATTGTCCACTACCCCATCCCCACATCGAGAACCCGAATTATCCACCAAATCCAAGGATGGACCGCAAGCAATACACTTCTTCTTTCGACTTTTCTTCCTACTAACCATTCCCGGTTTTGGCAAGCAAGTATGAGTCCCAAGATTCATACTTTCCGCACCACAAGCATCATTGACAACACCTAGCAAATCTCTATGTTTTTTCGATTTCGACTTAAGCATCAAGCGAGAGTGACTCTTTTTCTCATTCACATCTAAATCCCACAAGACAAAAAGAAAATCTAAAATCAAACTCACATACAAACACACAAACTATTAGAAATTCCCAATTAAACCAATCCACAAACCTTGCGAATGCTTCACATTAGTCTCAGTAGCATCTCTCTGAAACAAAACCTTGCCATTTTCAACAGCGAAAACTGAGAAACTCTTCGGCAATTTTCTCGAACAGTACTTAGCCACCGACACTGACGATCTGATAGCGTGAGTGGTCTTCGAAGTTCCCACAATCACCTTCGCGGACGCATAGGTTTTGGCTTCCTCAACCAATGTTTTCGAAACCGATGAGCCTCTACACACCTTAAGCTTCAAATCAACCTAAAATTTCAAAATTTCAACCAACCCACATTTTCTCAGCAACCAAACACCAAAACGAATACTACTCACAAAAAAACACACCAAATCGAACCTGTTTCAAGTTGCAGAAACCTTCGTACACAGCCAAAACCGAATCAAATTTCTGCACCAGAGAGAGCAGAGACGACGTGTTCTCTGAAACACCCACACAAAATTCAACAAATCAACACCAAAAATTCAAAACCCAGATTCGGAAATAAGACCAAAAAAGCAAAAAACTCACCGGCCGGAGTGTTGAGAACGTGAATTGCGAGAACTCGATCTCCGGGCTCCGCGACTTTGACCAGAGCCCACGTCAGCAATTCCCGGCTCTGGGCGTCCATCCTCACCGCCACCAGCACCAACGCTCCGGGGCCGCCTCCGACGTCCTCCTCTCCGCCGGCGACACTCTCTCCGACGCTGTCTCCGGCGTCCAGCTTCATGATTCTCAAGCCCCAAATTCACCCCAGAACCAGAGGTCTCGATCTCGGTGTCGCTACGGCGTCGTTTCGGGCTCTCTCTCTCTACTTTCTCTCTCTAGAAAAGATGGAAATTATTGAGCAGAGCACACAGAGTGAGAGCAGAGACTTCATTGAAGATTCGGTTTTGTATTGGGAACAGAGCGAAATCGAGTATGTTTCAAGATTGTATTTTTATTAACTGTTTTTGGATAATATTCCTCTGCTTCTCGGTTCTAAGGTAAGATCGGGCCCACAATCTTATCCACCGTTGGATGCGTAGACTTTTTCTTCCTTGATTTAAGGAAGGTGTGATCTTGGACAAGATGCTCAATAGTGGGCTGTAATTGAAAAATAGATTATAATATTTAGTTGATAGATGTGGATATATTTTTTCTTGGGACATGAAAAGGTGGCAAGTTTTACTGATGAGTTGTTGTTCAGTTAATAACACTGACTGAGATCGTAAAAAGAGATTTTGAGTTCGATTTTCATTAAACACATTTACGAGGAGGAATGTGGAGTTTTAATTGTGACTTGAAGTATTAAACATATAGTTTACACCCAAAAAAAAGTGATAGATTTAAAATCGACTTTCGAGTTGAAGTGTAAAACTGTAGGTGCGCGTAGGTTTATACGATTCGAATGTAAGACTAATAAGTTCGCTTTATGTAACGTGAAATTTGGGTGTTCATAGATTCAAGTCCAAATAGATAGTTATGTTGTTTGGTCGTGCTTATAGTTGGATTTTTGTGCTGCAACACAACACGTGACACGAGATTAGCTTGTTTAGACTCTTTTAAACTTGTACATTTTGTAGTAGCGTTGTGTTTATGTTAGACATCTAGAACACGCATATATGATTAATTAATAGTTTTATGACACCCACAACAAACATACTTAAATTTATAATAGTATTTTAACCCTAATAATTTGTCAATTGTGCTTGGTCGTGTTGTGGCGAACGTGTTGGATAGTATCACGTCAAGCATATTGAAACTATGTTGCAAAATGTTTTTGGTCTTGTTAGCTACATGCTTGGTCTCTTTATCAAACTTGTCTGGGTGGATTTGTGTTGCATTCCCCGACTCCAATTTTATATCAGTTTTGGTATCATCCGGTTTGAATTAATAAATTATCAACTTTTGGTGTTACAAAAAAACATCACAAACATTAAAATGAGATCAAAATCTTTAGTAAAATAGACATAAGAAAAACAATTGTGATAGTTTTTTTATATAAAAGTTCATTTCACGTGTAACATGTAATTTTCAACAATGACGTACATTTTGAAAAAAATAATTTTTTTTTTGTGTGTGTGTGTAAACCACTAGTTTAATTTAGCTCGGGGTTAAGTCGCAAATAAGTCTACTCCCTCATCCTTATAAATGTATTTAATGGAGATCGAACTATAAAACTATTTCCACAATATCGTTTGTGTTGTTAACTGAGACATAACTTATTGACACTCTAAAATTTTACATTAGGCAAAATGTTTAGATATTGTTATAAAATTTTCATAAATGACATGAGCAAACCTTGAAATAAGATCAAAATCTTCACCTAAACTTTTGATAGTAAGAGAGACAAAAAGAGTAACAACAAATATTGGAATAAAAATAGATAGAAAAAAAAATAAGACAAAGCCAAAGAGATAATGGTTAGGGTTTTGGACTGTGGGCTGTTATTTTCAGCAAAAATTAAATATTAAAAATAAAAATTGTATGAAACATCGTTTTGTAAGGGACGTGTCTTCTAAACAAGACGGCTTTTTTGGGATTTGTTTATAATATTAAAAAAAGTGGTGATTGTTGGCAACAAAAGGCCAGATTCAGATCAAGACAGATCAGTGTGTAAATTTAAAATAAAACAAATAATAATTATTTTTTGTTTAGAGTTTTGTTTGGTTACATGTGAATGGAGTTTTGAGATTTAGAATCGAATTTATAGTTCTAGTTTTTGAAGAGAGAGATAATGTGGTGTCGTTTTTGGTCGGATGATAAAACGAAACGACAAGATTTGGTTCGATAAAACTTATTGGTTGTTATGTTTCAACATCACTTGCGACATTTTAGATAGAGTTTATTCGTCAATATGTGTAATGTGATGTTTGTTACACAACGGATAAAAAAATTGTTACTTATTGTTCAAATGAGTATAGTTAATAATCATAAAGTGATTGTGTGTATATGGTGTTATGTGATAATATAATTAAGTTTTGTTGCTTCAAATTGTTATATGTGACGACTACGATAATAATATCATCATAAATAATAATTTTATGTGGTAGTTGCTTTGAGGTCCTAGTCTCACACAAAAAGAAAAATAGGGCATTAGCGACGACTTTAGCGAGAAAATGGAAGATCAATCACTAATTAAGCGTCATTCGAACCCTCGTTAATACAATCTTACGAATTATTTCGTGAGAGATTGACGACAGATTTTTGATTTCTTTCATTAAATCCTTGCTAATTTTGCCATTGGCAGCTGCTCGCTATTTCCTCGCAAAATTTGTGTGGATCTGTAAGAGATTTTCTCGTAATAAATTTCATGTACTGAGAGTCCATTCCTCACAATATTTGCAACAAAATATAGTCGAAAATGAGGTAAAATAAAATTTTGAATGGATACAAGTTAGGATATGGGGATGTTCCTTGTATTAATATACATATTAGTACTCATTTGGTCCTTAAATATTTAAATTTAGATATATATCTCAACACATTTTATAGCTCTTGATATTACTTACTTGTTCAGAAAATAAACTTATTACAATATCAAATAGTTTAGGATAATATGCAATTAATGTTGACTTGCATGTTTGTTGGTATTCATATCTTAAGACAATAAAAATTAGAAAAATTAATTAGATAATGTTAGGAATAACAATGCAAATAAAGTATTTATATCTTAAAACATTTAAAAATGGATCATATACTAATTAGATTAATAGATTTTTGTAAGGATGATAATGAAAATAAGATATACATATCTAAATGTTGAGTAAATTAAAATAACAAAATCATTCACTTTTTTATAAAAGGAGTTTTTTATTTTTATTTTACCATCTCATTCATATAAAAGGAGAATTAAATGACGATTTTGAGATTCTTAGAAATTAAATGAGACTTTTCCCAAAACCAAACCAACCATGTATTTACTAAAGAAAAGTTTGAGGAATCTCATAAAGTTTTAGTCCATAGATGTATTTATCAAAAGCATTAAAAGCTACACTTATATTATATCATATTGTCTCCTACAAATTGTGAAATATCACCAACCCAATATTCAATTGGTGGTGTGAACTATAGTACTATTTCAAAGGATAGTTGAGATGTTTGCAAAGCATATATAATTCAATTCATCTATATATGTGTGTATATATATATAGGGTAATGTATATCAGTTGAATGATACAAAGTTATATCAGTTGCAACTTAATAGAGTCAATGAGGTTATGACACTTCATTTAAAATCACTTATACCCACCCAAGTGATTTTGGGGGAACGGAGCGACCCGTCCAGATCCATGATTTTAAATGAGGTGCCACCACCTTATTAGTGCAACTGATATAACTTTATATCAGTCAACTGATATACATTATACATACATATATATATATATATATATATATGCACAACAAGTAGGGCAAACTATGTAGTCCAACTTGATTATTATTCCTTGGTGGGTCTCTCTTTCTCATTCATAATCACATTGAGTGGCACTTCAAAAGTTTAAAGATGCCTTGCTATAAGTAAGTATAGTACACATTGAAAAGAAATTAACAAATGTGTAGTCAATTTGGATGTTTGGATGTGTTGGTGAAAAATAAAAATATGTCTTGTATAAACAATTTAATGTTTGTTTTTGAATTTACAGAGACACGCGTGTGATGCTAAGTGTGAATTTTAATGAAGTCGACAATTAATTTCTTTATACTGGTGTCTTGTCTCTCATTCATTTTGTATCAATAGGAAGAACATGATGGACATTCATTAACGACCCAAGATTTTGTGCTTCGGAAAGTTAGAGTAAAATTTTCATCAAATCAACGATCCAAACAGCTCAGAATAGGTATTTAAAATAATTACCTTGTTTAGACACCACTAATAGTCGAGAAAGCATTAACTTACGCCATAACTCTACTACATCAAATAGTATCCACAAAGAACATATCTTCCTTAAAAACCTACAACTTGGTCAGATCAGCTATTCTCGAACCCACCCACATGGCCAAGCTCGACAATGATCTCTAGAAATTGCATCATTCTCACATTCACTCTATAACTGTCATCACAAAAAGAAATAATAAAATTAGTTTTAATGGTCTCCTTGAGACTAGCGAGACCATATAAATATAAAGTTAAAAGAATGTTTTAAAATATTAATTTGTTTTCATTAAGTCGCACACTCTGACAAAAATATATAGTAACAAAATTTTAAAAATACTGTAGATGACTTGAGGATATTTTTAAAATAATTATTTTGAACCAATTAGAAAACCTTATAAAGAGAAATTCCAAACTTGCTCCAATTCCAAAACATGAAGGAACACTTCAAAACCAAAAACACAAATGATATCGACATTCTAACAAATGTTTTATGGTTCCTTTTTAGTCAACAAAAGCCCCAAAATTCTCATTCCTTCTTTTTCCAAATGCAACTAGTTATGAGAAATAATTGTCAAATTTATGAACTAGTTTTGCTTTAACTTCACTCATGAGTTTGGCTGAGTAAAAGCATTAAGTTGTCTTGGAAAAAATGCATTATTAATGAGAACTTAGTTGAAATGTCAATAATTACCAACTGGAGCAAGAACCCATTGATTCCACCTAAAAGTTAAGTGAAATGCCTACTTAAAGCAAAAATTAAGTTGGCAACTTAGATATCTACTTAGGGTGCGTTTGATCGTCTGGATTGGATAACGTTGGATTAGATAACAATAG
>JAYMTK010004121.1:0-11481 GCA_036897405.1 Pelargonium myrrhifolium | reverse complement strand
GTTAAATTTAACTGTTCTAAATGTTAAATTTGACGGAATGTCCTTAAAAGTGATGACTATAGAGGACCAGTCGCTTATTCTTTGGATTAAAACGAAACGCTTGAAATGTTAGGGATTAAAACAGAACGTTTGAGATAGGTCAGAGACTAAAATAGATCTTTTTTCTTACCAAAATATACATCGCAATCATATTTTAATTGTCTTTAATACTGTTTAAATATTCTCATATTTGTTTGGTAAAAGTTTAAAATTGAGTGTGACAATTAAAGACATATTCAAATTATACAAGACAACATACATCTCATCATATTTTCTTTTACAACATAAATGACATTTGCATGTCAAGTCATGTTGGGCCGAACGATTAAGATGGTTTGAATTTCTTTTGCGATGGTGACAGTAACTGTAGCCGGTAAAAAAAAAATGACATTCACAAATATCATATATTCATGTATTATTAACATAAATTCAAATTATAAAAAATAGGAGTAATTGATTTGTTTGTCTCATTTTCGTACTTATTATATAGTGACTACTGTATAGAGCAGAGTAGGCCCTGACCTACTATACTACTGCCTGAGCCTAGGACCTGATGGGCATAGGAGCAATATTGTTGTTGTTCACATGTTTTAGCTGGGTTTTACCGGAACTGGGCAGACACTTCCTCTCTATCTCTCTTTCAATTCTCAGAACTTAGCAACAAAACACAACAACTGTCTGCTGCTCAGCTCACACACCTTGAGCTTGGTGACCTGAAATTAGATGAAATGAAACATGCCTATATCTTTCACTCAGTCAACAGTCTTTCCTTGACTCTGTACTGTACACCATCTGATTTGAATTTTTCAGTTTGCTTCCACTAATAGACTCTGAAGTTTATTTTCCATTTTTTGCTTTTATTCTCTTCTGATCTATGCACAAGAAGCAACGCCTTTAATTATATCAATCAGTTCACGAGAGGAAGAAGAAAAAAAATACAGCCTCTTCCTCTTTTGTTTGACTAACACTGCAACAGCATCTGTTATATATGTTCTGAGCAGCCCGATTCCATAGTTTTATTTTGTCAAGCTATCGAGGCCTGACCTGACCTATTATTGTTCACAAAATTGCATGTGTAGTCGAAGAAGAGAATTATAAGCAGAGCATGCTCTGTTCCTTCTTTTAACAAATAGTATAGTATACGCCCAAACAAAATCCTTTGTTTCTCTTTCTCCGTTTCATTTTCGTGTATAAATACAAGGGATAATTTTTTTTAATCAGTTGAGCTACACAACAAGGGGTAGCTCTCCCTTATAACATCATAACCCCATACCGCTGGTAAGGAGGCTCGAACCCAAGACCTTAAAGGGAATTCAAAGTGGCTCAACCGCTTGGCCCACAAGCCAAGTACAAGGGATAATCACAATTTCTTATATACTATCACCCATTTGTAATTAATTATTCTTAATTATCAAATTAACTTTTAACTATCCTGTATTTTCAAAACCGTTGCAATTTGCTCTTCCGTCCAAATTCATAAGTTAACTTGAATGAAATTTTCAATTTTTTATTTTTGTGAAAATGACGATTTTGCCATTGTTCTTTAATGAAAAACAAGGTTGAAGTTTCCGGCGAGATCATAAACTGATTCTCGCCGGAAACTGCATATTGTCACCAAAATTTGCAAAATCGGATCAAACTTGTCGCTGGTGACCGGAGATCGAGGAGAGCTCGCAGGATCTCGGCTGAGCTCGCCGGAATCTGGGCGAGCTCGCCAGCGGTTGCGACCTCCATCAGGGCCTCTGTTGTTCGCCGACGGTGGTAGTCTGCGTACGTTGTCGTTGTTGTTATTATTATTATTATGTTATTATTATTATTATTATAAAAACAAAAGGCATTTTGGTCTTTTCATCTGTCAATTGACGGAATTAGATGAAGGGACGAATTATAACGGTTTTAAAAGTATAAGGTAGTTTAATGCAGAGATATCAAATAAGTGCTCTTTCCATCCTAAAATGAGCGCACTTGTTTTTATATTGAAAATAATTAAGAAGTTTTTTTTTGAAAGGAACTATATTATTAAAATCAAACGAACTCATCAGCTAATAATGAATCAATCGGTATGGGACAAAGCTCCCCCACCCAACTGTCCTGCCTCGATAAGCTACCCGATGACCTAGCCAAGAAGTGGGTTATGCGGTTCGCAAACCGAATTACATGAGAAAACTCTATAGCAGCAAATTTAGATGTTAAGGATATAATATCATCAATAATAAGACCGAAGGCACCGAGAGCCTCCCCTCCAGTCTTAATAGCTGAGATTACGTGGAGAGCATCCAACTCGATGATCACCTTGCCCTATCTCCCATCCGCCCAGCTTAATGCCTTGCGGGTGGTCATTGCTTCTGCCATGACTGGATCGACTGGGAACGACCATCCAATCCGACCACCCCCTTGCACTCGCCCCTGACAGTTTCTGGCCAACCATCCTCCACCAGCGCTGCTCTGAAAATCGAAGGTAGCACCATCTCTGTTTAGCTTCATAAATTCATCAGGAGGCGGAGACCATTTCATGGGTCCATGACCCCTTCCACCGCTGTCACTTTGAGGTTGCCGAGGACCACAACGAGACGCCAACCACTCCGCATATATGGACGTTGGAAACCATGGCCACCAGCTCCAATTTCGAACTCCATTTATCAGATCCCACCACATTATTTCGGAATCTCCACAACCCCCAAACTAAATACATAACTTGGCTTATCAGTTTCGGGTCCTTTCTACCCATGATAAGTGAGAACCAATGGTCTAAGCTTTCGCTCGCTGCACACGTACCTCCCAACCCGACTAACTACCAACATTTTTTTGCAAATCCACATTTCAGTAATAAGTGATCTTCCGATTCCAGCACTAGTTTCAACGTGAACATAAATGAGACACGTTCACTCTTCGAGTAACTAAACAGGTCCTGACCGGGAGACACTCTGTGACCACACGCCACATAAAATGCTTCACTTTGAGCTGCATATTAGCACTCCATATAGCTTTCCAAATTGGAGTTCCTCCACTTGTTCCCGCAGCTCGTAAACGCGCCGCGTACCCGCTCTTTACAGTGTAGCGCCCATCCTTAGAATAAAACCAATACCATTCATCGCTAACGTGCCGAGAAGTTAATGGAATGCGAATGATATCCCTTCAAGCCTCGCCTGCAAACATGGTTTGAAGTTTAAGAACATCCCATTCATGAGAAAACGGGTCTCTCAAATCACTCACCCAAATTTTCTCCTGGGTTTGAGCTATCGAGTTTGGTTTTAAAGTCGAGATAAAACCCGGGATAGTAGGGACCCATGGATCCACATCTGCTCGAACTGAGTCTCCTGTCCCAATCCGTTTAATACAACCACACCGGATCAGTTCTTGAGCAGCTCTGATACTACGCCAAAGATAGCTCGGATTGTTACCACTTGGAGCCGAGAACGCCGAGCAATTAGGAAAATACTTTGCGAAAATAATTAAGAAGTTAATTAGTGTTATATAATTACTTTTAAATCCTTATAAGTATGTATTCTAACAAAGAAAAAAAATACTAACTAACTTTTCATAGGAATGTTAGTGATAATTTATGTTATAATTTGAGATAAAAGTGCAATACAAACAAAAGACTTATTTTGAGACGAATGGAGTAACAAACTAGAACTGAGATTTAATCTAATATGTCAATAATATATATCCTAGTTTCATTTATATCTTCTCCAATTATACTAAATTTATATTACCTTTACACTATTTTTTATATTTTTTATTTTTGGGAAAGCCACCAAAGAAAAGGTGGGAGGTTTGGTCGGACCCCTACCAGTATATTAATAAAACCAAAATAAGTACAGAAAAGAGGGGACATATGAGCCTTACCTCTATAAAATGCACCTAACATGCAAATTACAAATAAAATTTCCATGGACGGGATAAAACCTACCACTCCTATCACTATCAATAATAGAAATAAAACTGGCAGGAAAATTATAATCCATAACACAACCCGAATCAACAGTCAAGCCGTACCAGGCCAACCAATTAGCAACACGATTGACCTTCCGAAGAACGTGAGACGAAGGAACATCACCAAGCAACGCAACACAAGCCCGTCTTAGATAAATAAACGACCAAGGACAATGACAAGCATCCCGAACAACTTCTGCAAGTTACCACCAACCGGCGACCGATCAAGTGACTCACAGCAAGCCACACCGTCGGCGCCACATGTCCTTCCACAAACAAGTGTTGCGTTGTTTCCTGAGCAGGAATTAAACAACAGTGACATTTCGAAACCACCGAAATACCAATAGCATTAATAACCGAGTCCACGGAAACACAACCATGCAATAAATGCAATGCAAATATAGAAACTCGAGTTGGAATAAAAACTTTCCAAATTAAATTGCCCCACAAGTAGGAGGTGCCAACATGGCTGGTTTGCTTCCACAAAGCTTGCGCTGAAAAACGACCATCCGGCACCGGATTATAAACAAGTTGGTCGTCTATTGAGGGCTCCAATAAACAACCACAGAGTGCCTGAAACAGTGCATTAGTAGCATCCACAGACGAGGTGGACAATACCTCCGCCACACTCTAATCAGGAACAGTGAAATCATGAGGAGTTAGACACCATTTATCCCGCCAAAAACTTATCTCGCCCCGCCTAAGTTGCTAATAACAATCGTTATATAGCTGCTCAATAAACTGAGCAACTCCCGGCCACAAAATAAGACCCCAAACCAGAAGGTTTAAACTTATCCGGATGTTTAAATCTTGAACGCATGAAACGAGCCCAAAAAGACGTACCCGCAATATAAGACTATGCAACCTTTGCCAAGAGACATTCATGTAAGCTAGATAAGTCACAGATGCCCAATCCACCCTCTTTAAAAGGCCGGCACAACCGGTCCCAAGCTACCCAATGCCTACGATGTTCTGATCCCGAAGACCAAAAGAACCCCAACATAATGCTATTAAGCTGCTGAATCACCAACTTTGGAAGCCTACAAGCTGAAAGCACATAAACTAGGACCGAGGATAGAACACTCTTGATAAGTGTAAGCCGCCCCCGGGCGATAGAAGGTTCCCTTTCCAACCCGCCAATTTACTCTTGAATTTGTTAATCACAAATTGAAAGTCCCCGACACGATTACGAGTACGATTAACTGGAACACCAAGGTATCGAAACGGAAGCGATCCATGAACCAAATATGTCCAATGAGCAATAAGATTGACTCTCGACGAAGCTGAATAAAACTGACATTTATCCAAATTAACAAGTTGTCCCGATGATAATTCATAAAGTCGAAGAAACTCAAAAAACCCCGCCAAAGAAGATCTCATACCATTAAAAAATACTATGGTATCGTCAGCAAACATCAAATGAGAAACCGACAAAAAATGACCCCAACACACATAAGGACGAATCAAACCAAGCCGCACCCTCTCCTCAATATTACGACTAAGAACGTCCTGAGCCAATATAAAAAGCGCAGGAGAAAGAGGGTCACCTTGTCTTACCCCCCGAGAAGATCGAAAAAAACCATTACAACTTCATTAATTACAATAGAGTACCAACAATTTGACACGTAACGGGAAATCAAATTGATGAACTCACCACAAAAACCAAAAGCACGTAGAGCCTGAAACAAAAATTGTCACTCGAGTCTATCATAGGCCTTGGATATGTCCAACTTCAAGATCATGTTGTCCCCTGAAACCTTATCATGTAAATGGAGAACCAATTTAAAGCACAAGGTCACATTCTCCTGAATACTCCTATCCGAACAAAACCAAATTGGTTTCTCGAAATTGACTTAAGAAGTAGACGCGAAATCCGATCATTAATAATTTTTGCTAAGATCTCATAAGCAAAATTACAAAGGCTTATTGGTCGAAAATTTGAAAAAGATGTTGGGTCCTCAAATTTTGGGATTAACACCAACAAGGAAGAAGTGTACGATCGATGAAGGCAATGACCTGCAAAAAACGCTTGAACTGCTTCCAACACGTCAACTTTGATTATGTCCCAACATGCAACGAAGAAAACACCAGTAAAACCATCTAAGCTCGGGCACTAAACGCCCCAACCCACATATTGCATCCCAAATCTCTTCCTTAGACGGACTAGAAGTCAAAAGATTGTTATTTGAAACTGAAACCAAATTCGGAACCACTCTGAAAAGGTTCTCATTGATCGGACCATCCCTACTAGACAAAACATCCAAAAAATACGCAATAGCCTTCTGACCCATAACACTCGGATCCGTGACCCATCCCGAACCCTTGCGCACCCGAATTGCCGAAAGCCTCCTTTTATTAGCAATCGACGCATGAAAAAATGTCGTATTTCGATCACCAGCCTGTATACATCTAGTTCGAGATTTGTCAAGAAGTAACTCATCCTCCGTCTTGAGAGCGTTATCAAGCTCAATTTTAGCTTTAAGAAGACGCGGAAACTTGTCCTGCGAGTAGGAAATGAGTAAATTATGCTCACATCTAGCCACTTCATCTTTTGCTTTGGAAATATTAGAGCGAATGTCTCCAAAAGTGGTCAAATTCCACCGTTTCAAAACCTGTCAGACCTCTTTCAACTTGTAGTGAAGCCGCCAAAGAGGACCAACACACATAACTCGAGACCACGCAACACGAACCGTGTCCAAAAAAGATGAATGATCCACCCAAGAACGAATAAATTGAAACCGAGAAGACCGAGCAACACCATCACCAAAGGTCACAAATAATGGTGCATGGTCTGAGAGAGAATGAGATAAATGGTTCACATTGCAAGTACCCAAGGAAGGACCCAAAGTAAAAACCCGATCAAGCCGACACCAAATTAGACTTAAGCCTTGTTGTTGATTGCACCAAGTAAACCGAGAACCAATATAACCAGCATCTAACAAACCCAACAACTGAATCCAGTCATTAAAATCAGCCATAGAACCAGCGTCCAGCTCCATGCCACCAGTTTTGTCTTCAAAACAAGTATAGGTGTTGAAGTCGCTACAAAAAATGTTCAGGATCAAAGCATCAATAGAACTAATATGAAGAAAATTCCATAATAAATGACGCTCCATTCTTGAACACTTAGCGTAGATTGCATGGAAATGGAACTTGACCCCTGAAACCACCATCTCAAAAGAAATAACTTGGTCTGAATACCTTAGCACCGAAACCTGACAAGACGAATTCACCATTAGCCAAATATGTTGATTAATAGGCATACAGTGATAGTAAGAAGCAAAATGAAATTGACGCGTAAGATTATATAAAATCGGAAGGCCTTGTTTTGGCTCCAACAAACCACAAAATCAGTAATATGAGTGTGAATTAAATTCGCTAAAGATCTATGTTTTGCAGGACTACCACATCCCCTAATATTCCAACAAAGGAATTTCATCATTTACAATTCTTCAATTTGTCTGCTTCGCAGTAGGTCGATTTGAATGTCGGGCCGACGGGGCGACCTGCTCAACAATAGTATTAGTCAAAGTTGGTGGAAGGCTCAGAGGAATGTCCAAAGATGGCGGAGGGGATGCTAAATTCAAATCGAAATCGGCTAAGCCCTCAAATATCAAACGAACAACAGAATTCGTCCCGTGCACCACAATTGCTTTTGATTCACATGAGGGACTAGCATTATTTGACAGCAAGGGGATGAAGTTGCAGCACTTGAAACCGGCGTATTCAAAATCCCCGAAGGCGAAGCCATGGTCAATTGAGTAGGAACCAAAGCTGTTCCTATCGGCACCGTCGACACAATTGGAGAGCTTGGTGTAATCAATGTCGAAAAAGGTACCAAACACAACAATTGAGTCCCTGACACAATTGGTTCAATCAACGAACCACTAGATGGAGACAAGCCATGACCACTAGAAACAATTTCAATTGAACCAGTAGCATGTATCGTAACTGTCAAGCCACTAGAAACCATGCCATTTGCACTAGTAACAGGAATCGTAACTGCCGAGGAATTAACAGCAGACACCGTTGCTGGAACAGACGCCGGCACCACCGGCGTTGCAACTGCTGACAAAATGATTGGCGACAACACCAGAGTTGCAGCCACTGACGAAATGACTGGCGGCAACGCCGACGTCACAGTCGGTGACGATTGAACAATGGCTGGAGCCTCCGAAGCATTTTGTTTCTTTAGAATTTTCTGCACACGTCTTTGGTATGGCCATGAAGCTTGCAAAATAAACAATATGGATATTCCTTATCCTTAACTATACACTGCCTAAAACCATTCGTTTTGTCCATCCCAATCGAAATCCAGATTTTGCTAGGCATCGGTTTTGACACATCCATATGTACGTAAACCCTAGCAAACATTGGATAGGAAAAAGAAGCTGTACGATCATCTACCCGTAAAAATTTTCCAACAGGTGAGACAATTTCATGAAGCATGGAATTGATTGAAGCGGAAGACCCAGAAGGCGAATCCAAACAGCAACCCAAGTCGACTCCGTCTTCGTGCTAAAGTCTGGGTCCATTTGAACAACCGAAAAAGGTTGTTCTCCACCACTCTACATTCCCTCGTCCAAGTCGTGATGAAATTCTTTTCTGATAAGAATCGGATCAAAACATACCGGGGTCAATTAGTCCTACAATTGAGGGTGATCTAAACCCCAAGAAGTCGAGATATGCTTCGTAATTGCTTGATTGACAGCTGAGTTTGTGAAAACTTAGCAATCAAAACCCATTGGAGGAGATTCTCAGCAGAATAAACCTCTTGTGTGGTGAACTGTACCGCGTGAAATCCATCCGCCGTGATGGACGACGGCGTTGACGACACCGCAATATCGCGAAGTCTCATATCTATCTCAGGCTTGTGAATGGTCGCGGCGAAAGATGCCTCTGGAGGACCACCAGATCGGATCGGTAACGGCGGGAAATCACTCCCGTCCGAAGGAGCAGGCAACGGCGGCGCCGCCATCGCAGATCAGATCAGAGACCAGAACCCTAGAAGGAAACGCACGTCCGAGAAAAGAGGAGCTGTTATTATTTACCTTTACACTATTACTCAAGCTAAAACTTATATCTTGAATTTTTTCTGTAAAAGTTATGGTATCGTTAAATTGACGTTGAAACCAGTCTTAGCGATAGATGATTGCAAAATTTGATTATCAACAATTGGGCACACTCAAGTAGGGTCAATGAGAATATGACAATGTTGATGTCAATAATATAACAATAAAAATCACGATAAAGTCGTTGCAGTAGAAGACGACCATGTTGATGCCGACATAGTTTCTCAACAAATTGTAATTCAAAAAACAATCAACAAATTTAAGCGGAATAACTTTATTACATTTTATAAAAGAGTAAAAGAAAGAATCTCAACCAAAACATTAGTGCCTGACTCTTGGCCATTAAATTTCAAGTTGTTAGATCATTAACTTCAATTTCATACCATTCAAAGTTTTAAGGGTTAATTACAATTTTCTACCATGTACTATCACCCATTTGCAATTAACTACCCTAAACTACCAAATTAAATTTTAACTACCCTATACTTTCATTCCGTTAATAATTAGATTCTCCGTCCAAATTCATCAGTTAACTTTGACGTAATCTTCAATTTTTTGTAAAAATGACGATTTTGCTCTTGTTCTTCATTGAAGAACAATGTGAAGTTTCTCTTGGTGGAGAAGATGGAGAAGAGGAAGTCCTTCTCTTTCTTTTTTTAATTAATATTATTTATTATTATTATTATAAAAATAAAAAATAAAAGGCATTTTGGTCTTTTTATCTGTCAACGGATGAAATTTGAGAGAAATTTGGACGGAAGAACTAATTGTTAATGGAATGAAAATTTTGGATAGTTAAAAATTAATTTGGTAGTTCAGGATAGATAATTGCAAATGGGTGATAGTATATGATAGGAAATTGTAATTAACGCAAGTTTTAACCCGTTTAATTCAAGTATATTACGTATTTACCGTAAAGCACACTGTTACAACTTTCTTCTTCTTCTCTGGTTCACTCCTCTTTTCTTCCTCAATGCACAAAGCATTTACTCCAAGTTGATTAGTGAAAGCAAAAAGAAAAGTGTACCTTTACCTAATTCATATTTTACAACTTATTTGCTGAAACTATTAAATTGAACCCCCAAAATGAAGAAATAAGAAAATTGATAGAAAAAAAAATTATACAAAGAAACTCAAACTTTCTTTGAAATAAAATACGAAAAGAAGAAGAATTATGGAAATCCATAAACAGCTTTGCTGAATTCAGTTTTATTTTCTCCACAAAAGTACAAAACATAAAATATATAAGAGATGCAAAGAAAATATTAAAGAAGAGAAAAACTAACTCAATCTCTGCAACTATAAACATGGCTTCGAATTTATAATTTCACAAACAAAAATACCCATTGATAATTTAAAGATGCAACACAGAAGCATGAAGAGCAGAGGAAAAGAGAGGGTGCTCAGAGTTAATGCAGAATAGATAGGGCATACAAAAACGAACAGATAGATTCCAAAGTAACTGGGAGTAGAGTAAAGTACAAAAAAATAAAAAAAAAAGTGGGACAAATGTTAGTTACTGTAATATTGTGCTTGTTGAGTAAGTGACTGAGATTCTCAGCCAATTTATATTGGGGTAAATTAGTTTTACCTTTTTTGGATAGATATGTTTTTTGCTTTTAGTTCACGTTTGAATTTTTTATGGTTTTGCCCCAAAAATTTTATAGTTTTTTTTACCTCAACTTACCTGTTGTTCCCGGTTACCATCTGCCACGTCCCCATTTCGCGCCACGTTGGATGTCCACCTCAGTGTTTCTCTGTCACGTCACCTCAACGCTTCTCTTTTTAGTGTATATACACAAATTAAGTATTGCATTGGATTTCAAAAATGGATGATGCACTCGCCGAAAATTTTGAAGAGGAATAATGAAACGGTGCATTTCAATAGCAATACTAGTGTCTAGTGCTAACATGGCGGTTCAGATGTGAGGTGGAACGCTAACGTGACAGAAAATAGGAACGTGGCGAAGGAGAACCGGAAGTAGCAGGTCGTATGAGTTTTTTATAAAAAAAATCAAAAGTTTAAAAGGCGAAACCATAAAAAACACATATGTGGGTTAAAAGCAAAAAAACGTGTCTATTCAAGGGAGGCAAAACTAATTTACCCTTTATATTGGGTAAGACTCCGGTTACTCTTTATAAAATGGTCTAATAGTTTTGTATTTTATATGGTGTGGTAAAACAACAGACAACAGAAAAATTCAATGAACAAAACATTAGAGATACATTAATATCGCCATGTTATAAATGGTTGCGGTCAAGTACTGTGGTAATCAATCCATTTGAGACTTATGTAAACTACTCCCTCCGTCCCAAAGTGAGTGTACTCCTTTCTATTTTGAGAAAACTTAAGGAGAAGTTAGTTAGTGTGGTATATTTACTCTTGTATCCTGATAGTCATGTGTTAATGAATACCAACAAACTTAGTGCTTGT